>PVHP010038343.1:0-16928 GCA_004024765.1 Zapus hudsonius | reverse complement strand
GGGGGCGGAAAGATTGTAAGAGCAGTGGTGGATGAGATTATCCAGAGGCATGGCCAGGAGAACCTGGCTGAATACTAGGCTATCCATGGTCCCCTGTCACAAGGCCTGATCCAGACAACCCATGGAGGAGGTTATCCAGTGGAGGGGGGAGGGGAGGGCAGCGGGGAATTGGGGATAACAACTCATTGTTTGCCCACTAAATGTTGTAACTCATTATGGACAATAAATTATTAAAAAAAAAAAAAGAATAAAAACCAATAAAAAGGCTTAAAAAAAAAAAAAAAGAAGTGGGCCTGTGGAAACCCACCATAAGGAAGGAGAGATTTCTTGTGGACAGGGCTGTGTAATCAGGGGTGGGTGTTGGTTTTAAAGGCAGCAAAACAGCAGATGGAGAGCTAAACTTTGGTAGACATAAATGTTCTACATCCCATGGGAAACAGAATTATCAATCTTTATTAATAAGTGTTCTAAATTGTGTCACATTTTCCAATCTATCACTTATTATTATTTGTAGCTAATTTATACATCATCATCATCATCTCTCTCTCTCTTCAAAAACCCCCTACGCAAAATCACCAATCACAGTCATCCCTAGGATTCTTAAGGGGATTGGTTCTAGAATCCACTCTACACATGCTCAAGTCTCTTGTAAAACGGCATGGTTTCTATATATAACTTATTCTACATAGTCTCTGTATACTATGAGCCATCTCTAGATTACATAATGTAAATGCTATGTAGAAGTCATATGGTAGTTTTAAAAAATAATGGCAAGAGAAGCCTGTACTTAATTCAGTAAAGATGTAATTCTCTTTGTATATGTGGTGTGTGTATGTGTGTGTGCATGTGTGTATAAGCACGTTTACACGTGTGTGGGTACACATGTGTGCAGGTGCACATGCACCTGGAGGCCAAAGGTTGACATTGGGTGTCCTTCTCAATTATTCTCCACTTCATGGTTTTGAGTCAGAGTTTCCGACTGAACCCAGAGCTCACTGGTTCACATAAACCAGGTGGCCAATATTGCTTGGGGAGCAATATTCTGTCTTCGTCTTCCCACTGCTGGGATTACAGATGTTTGCCGTTATGCCTAGCTTTTTGTAGGTGCCGGAGATCCAAACTCAGTTCTTCATGTTTGTGCAGCAAGTACTTTATCCACAGAGCATCTTCCCTGCTCCACATGCAATTTGTTCTGAATATTTTTCTTTCTCAAGTCAGTTGAACCTGTGAATATGGAATGTCAGCTATGTGTACTTATATATAGTTACCGTATATATAGTATAATATATGGTAATTGCATATATATACACACATACTAAAAATATTATATATTACAATGCTTCATGTAACATTGTTTTATAACAGTATGTAACAGTGTTTTCTATGGAACATTTTTGTGGGCTCTTTACTTGGAGCATTGAGTTCTGTTTCAAACAAACTGGAACTAGTCTCTTACCATTAAGCTTTCATGACTTCCTTTGAGATTGTTCAAGTCAACATGACCCTTTAAAAGAAGCAACTTTATCAACTTAGTGACAGGCTTGCAGGTAGTTCTTTCTTTTCCTGTCATAGCCTAGATTTCTAGAATATAGGATCCTAGGGTTTGTTGTTCAATAGCCCAACATTTGTGAGCTGACCAATAAGAGGTTTAGCCATTTCCTGAGGTGTTGCTGTGGGTTATGGACCCACCTCATTGGAATGGTTTTATAACAATTATTGTCACAATGGAACAATATAAAATGGCATATCAAGTTTAATCTCAAAAATGTGTTAATTTCTATAGAAAAAGGTCTGGATCAGTATTAATAATACCAGACTTTTTCTGAGTGTTTAATGTGTATTATTGGATTTAGTTTTTTTCCAGATCAGTATCCAAAAAAATTATTTGATTCTATGGGTCAACTCTGCCTTTATTCATTATCAATTCTGGAAGGAACATTTTAGCTCTCCTAATCCTAATCATCCCTACAATTTTACTATGACAGGTATAATCCTTATCGATTTCTGTACTGTGTGTACATTATTCATATTTATACATATTTATACATACACCGTGAAGTGTTTTTTTGCCTTCAAGAACAAATTTTTCCAAAGAACATTGTTTCATACAATGAAAGGCTTATAGTACTAAAGCATTGCTTTTAATTGAAATTGGAAAGAAAAGAAAAGGACTTTCACACTCAGCTATATATATTATTTTCAAAATTGTTTAACACTGAACTAGTCTGTTGTTCAGTTTTCTTTAAAGTGGGCCCTGCTTCTAGCTTGTGGAAGTGCATATGAGGCCATAGAACAGGCCACACAAAGCAATATTTTTATTATTAATAAGTAGAAACTCTATGTGTACAAATTTTGTGTTGGTATCTCCATTTCCCTGTTCCCTACCTCTGTTCCACTGAGGACCCTCCTCACTGGGATTGCTGAAATGGAGTGGGATGGAGGGATATGAGTTCACACAAAGCAATCTTAATAATAAATAAAGAAAATATTGACTCTTTTCCATGACCATTAAAAATATCTCAAAATAGTAAAAACTTGTAGTGTTATAAATGTACAAGAAAATGAACATTTACATTTTGAAAATTGGCATTTTTAATTTTATTGTTAAAAATCAGTCAAGAGGGCTTGGGGAGATGGTTCAGCAGTTAAAAGTTCTTGCTTACAAAGCCTTATATCCTGGGTTTGATTCCCAGATGCACAAAGTAGTATATGTGTTTGGAGTTTGTTTATAGTGGTAGGAGGCTCTGGCATGCCCACACTTACTCTCTCTCTCTGTCTGCCTTTTTCTCTGTCTCTCAAATAAATAAAAAATAGATGAATAAATAAATAAATAAATGTTAAGAATAGCTTGAACAGGGCTTGCCTTTTTCATTAAATAAAGTATGATACTAAGTAAACACTTTTCATATTTCTTAGTTGGGAACACCTTTCAACATTTCAATGTTGTGAGGTATTTCTGTGTTTACCACAAATATCCTGTAATGTTAAAATTTTACTATTTATTTTTTCTGGAAGACTTTCACACCTTTCATCACACTCTCCTTACTGATGTTGATAAGGTCTGGTTTGCAACAGCTGTAGTACCAGCACTCCCATGGCCCATGATGACTTCTACAACTCCACTTAGAATCGATCCAGAGTTCACTTCCAGAATTATCACTGCTCATTTCTTTGTTGTGCTTTTATCATTGTTGGTCAGTTCTTCGAATGATGGTTCTGTAAAATATTCTATGGGTGACCAGGAGATTACAAAACCATATGCATTGCTGTAAGTGAGTGAAATAACAGGAACATACAGAACAAACATGAAATTGAAAGATGTTATCATGATTGGTCACTAAGCAGGATGCAGTCTGTTGTTTCCGTATTGATCTGTGTACGGGTTGGTGAGCTAGTACTTCATGCCAGTAATAGTTATATTGTACCAACTGATATTTAAGTTATGCTTCTGTAAGGCTGATATTATTCAACTAAATCGTTGTGATTGAAACTTGTGAGTTTGGAAACCATGCAAATTGAAGACTATCTGTAATTGTTAGATTGGCCCACACAGGCTCAAACCTCATTCCTGAGAAGTAACTCCTTGACATCTACATCAAATAAAGAACAGTAAGCCCGTGAAATGCAACAATACTGCACGCTGAGGTGGTTAAAAGTCAGTTGACATAGTTTGACAGTATGAGTTAACTACGATGCTTATTATGGATTATTTATCTTCCGTCCATTTCTTTCTGCTCACACAACTATTTATGGTCACTGTAGCATTCAGCTCTGTATCTGTGACCCACAGGCGGGGCAACCATAGGAACATCCTAAGTGATCTTCATGGAAGTCACAGAGGTCCATTCCTCTGAAAGCTGGGGAATTCTGGTCTTTACTCTTCATGGAATAACTTGTCTGTATGAACCAGTGTTTATATATATTTATATTTTTAAAATATATTTTATTTATTCATTTTCAAGCAGAGAGATACAGAGAGAGAGAACACCAGGGCCACCAACTTGTGGGTGTGGCTTATATGGGTCCTCGGGAATTGAACCCAGGGCCCTAGGCACTAGAGGCAAGTGCCTTAACCGCTGAGCCATCTCCCCAGCCCTGTTTATATTTTTTGAGAGTCTACTTTTCTACCTTTCATTAATTTCCGGATCAAATTCAGTGTTCCTGGGTTTGAAACTGTAGTGACCTTAAAGTGTTAGTAGCTCTTCCATTTGATTCAGGTACCCCCCGCCCCCACCCCTGGCAGTCTTCAGCATCAGCATCAACATTTCCATTGATGATTTGGGAACATTTTGAATAAAGCTTCCAATCAGGTACAAGCTGTCTTCCAAATTTTGCACTCAGAAAAGAAGCATTATCTAAGTCAATTACATGCAAATTTTCTCGGCTAGCTTTTTATGTATGTTAAATGGGTCACAATATGGCTTCTATATACCCTCAAACCTGTCAATGTAGATTTTTCCATGATGGGAACAAACTGTATTTTTCTAGGCAGGGTCATTTCAGTTTCAAGCTGAAGTAAAAGCATTACCATTTGATGAGAATTTTTGCAATGTCCTGAAACCTTTGTGTTGAGAATAGAAGTTTTGTGGCAATCATTTGTGGTATGAAGCTGGACTCCAAGTGAACATGGATCCATAGTTCTTTGGTCTAGCAAATTTCCCCTGCTTTATTTTGTCTAGCGATCTCTTTAGTAGGGTATGTGGTGCTCATTCTTTATTTGGCTCTTTTCTGCCATTTGGGAAGTAACTATGTCTACACTTTCCAGTTTTTATTTTATTATTTTATTTTATTTATTTTTTGCTCTCCAGCTCATTCCCATGCTGACACTCTTGATTTCTATGACCATTGTAGAAAGTTGGTATATGGAAGTGATGAAATTCACTTAAATTAACAAAGTAAGGGGAGATTTTTGAATACAAGGTGTTTACTGTCAGAGTGAATGAGCTAAATAATTTTTTTTTTGGTGTGTGTGTATTTCCCTTCAACTGTTAACAGTATTTATTGAAATGCTGTGATTATAGTGGTTTAATTTTATTCACACACACATATGGAAAGAGAGGGAGAAAAGATAGAGAGGAAGAGAGAAGAGAGAGAGAGAGAGAGAGAGAGAGAGAGAGAGAGAGAGAGAGAGGGAGAGAAGAGAGAGAGAGAATGAGCTGCACTCTGGGGCCCATAGCCACTTCAAGTGAACTCCAGCTGCGTGCACTACTCTGTGCTCCTGGCTTTACATGGGTATTGAGGAATTGACCCCAGGTTGTTAGGCTCTGCAGGCAAGTTCCTTAACCACTGAACCATCTCTCCAGCCCTTCCTTTATATTTTTGACATTGCTTAAGTTTTCTATATTAAATGAACTGTATTAGGACAGAATAATGACATAAGGCAGTGTAACATAGTGGTTAAGAGTTAGTCATCTATAGCCAGGCTCCTCCAGGTCCCCTGGTTCCAGTCTCTGCTCATCTTTTTACTACATGAGAGGTTACTTCACCTCCATGACTTTCAGTTTATTTTCTGGTAGAGTACAATAATAGTAGCAGCTACCTCCTAAGATTTTTGTCAGGACTAAATAGGTCACACACACATAGAATTAATATGGTGTATCAGGCACTGCCCTGAGTACTTTGCATATAGGTAATTAAATGTTAGTTGGATAAGTGAGTATGTCAGATGCTGGGATTTCACATAATAACTGATTTTCACTTGTAACTCATTAATGAGATTGACCAGAAAGGGTCAGAAGGCAGAACTCAGAAGTGGTTCCTTCATTCCTAAAATGAGGTTGGATTATGGGGGGTGGGGCAGGGAAGTTGAATGAAGTTAGAGTGGGGAGGAATTGAGAATGCTAAGAGTGCATGGGGTTGGGGACTTTTCTGAAGGTGTCTTTCCTCTGAGGGTTGGAGAATCTTAATTAGAAGCTTAGGGCCTGATTAGAAACTCCAGGAAGTGGTAATCCCCTGTCTCAGTCTTCTAATTGTCTTACTGGGATGAAGGATACTGGCCAGGATAGAACAGAGGTCCCACCTCTATTAGCAGGTGCTTCTCCAGATGTCAACAATGCCCGTTTCTTTGATCTCCCAAAGCTGCAGATAAACATTACATTCTTCTCACACTCATACATACAGTCTTCTGTGTGGGAAGCCTCTTGGTCCTGCTGAAGGTTAGTGGGGCTGCAGTTGATCAGAGAGAAAATAAACCATAGTCCAGCTTGCAAATGTACTTGACAGTTTCCTTATTCCCTTCTTCTCTCCTAAAACAGGCTTTTCATTTTCTTTGTAAAGTAGGGTCAGAGATAAGTATGACTTTCTTGGGAGCACAATCTTTAGAACTTCTTACCTCCACTTCTTTGCAATGATTAAGACACTTAGCATCTTCCGGCATTTATGATGTCATCTGTAACTGGCAATGCCTCTCAGACCTGCTTTAGGTTATTGTTTTACCAACAGAAGAGACAGGTAGGTGAGATCACATGGAAAGCTAGGGAGGCTGTTGGGGGTTCTTGTTGGATCTCTAAGAAACTTGTAAACTTTGTGGGAATTTGGAATGACTCAACATGATGTCATAATGGCTGGAGCTCTGGCTCCGAGTAGCCTGCAAAGCAAAGCTAATTTCCTCATGGGAGAGCAATTTCTCCATCCTTGAAATTTCTCAGGCCTCATAACTGTGACTTGTCAGAAAGGATCACTGTCACTTCAGAAATGACTGCCAGTGAGACTAGAGGGGATTTGTACTCTGGGTGGCAGGTCAGTTTGGATGCCTGTAGCTCATGAAGTTGCTCGGTGTGCTTGTTCAGGCCACCTGGTCTAAGGTATGGAGAATTAAGCTCCATCATCCAGGAACTGGTCTGGTGGGTGGACTCTGGCAGAAGCTAGCTCTAAGGAGATTAGGGGGTTAAAGAGCCCAAAACCAAGCTAGAGGTTGGATGTCCACATCATGTGTTCGGGTTGATTTCCCACCATCCCTGTATCCTTTCTTCCCAATCACCTTTGGAAGTAGTTCATGTGTTCCCCTCATGTTCTGAGAGATTGATCAGTCTGAGATCAGAGAAGCTGTACAAACACTCAGAAGGGAGGTGTAGCCCAGGTAATGGAAAGGAGTGTTTCCTACTACAGAAGACCTGGGCTGCAGTCACCCCAGCCATTCCGGTCTCATGTATCCAGGTAAGACCCTCCCCATTGCAGGGCCTCTGTTTCTTCATCTCCAGGCTAGGAGGTAATGCTACTTCATCTGCCTGAAGGCAGGAGGATGGAACCATGACCTTTAGAGACGCCTTTAAATTCTAGGTTTCTATAACACCCACACTCTGGGCAGCAGATGGGTCTGAGTGAACAGGGAAGGAGAACCAAAAGAACCAAAAGATATTCGAGCTGAGCATTTGGGCAGACTATCTGATATCCCAGAGCTTCCTGTAGGACCAGAAAGTTAGGAAGAACCTCAAGATTTCAGTTTTTGTGTTCCCTGCTATCTCAGACAGGGCATACACATCTCTATGGCACCTTGGAGAGTCGTTTCTTGGATCTGGGTCCCACTTTTCTTCGTAGTTGTGTGACCTTTGGGCATCCCCTTTACCTTCTCTGTGTCCTCCTTTCTTCAACTGAGCATGGGCTCTGTGAGGGTCAGGGGAGGTAATGGATGCGCAATGCTCTAAAGTGAGGGGTTGTGAGTGATTTGTAGTGCTGGGGAGGGAAATGCCTTTGTGTGTGATAGGTCCAACTTCTGTTGAACGCAAGTATGCTATTTTATCCTTACAGCATTTTTTTGTAGGTTAGACAGTATTATGACTGTCGTGTAGAACAAAACAGCTGATATACAGGGGATCAAAACAACTGGTTGGGATTTGTCCCCAGTGTGACAGAAGTTCAAAGCATTATGATTCCTTCATCACCATGTTGGCTATGCTTCTCTGCTATTTGCGATGCAAATCTATTCGTCTGGCAGCATTGTCAGATATCTTTATGAGTTTTTGTTCATCTAGAAATGACCAACTAAAGTTTTTCTGAACAAATTTCTGAGGAAAGCAAGGAGTTCTAGAATAAAGGCTCCCCCCCCACCCTGGGAATTGAACCATTTCAAGTAGCTGTTATATTTCTTCACCATTTAAAACCCTGAGGACACCTCTCTGCCCTGACACACTAAGGGGAAGTCAAAGCACACTGGTCCTCATTCTGTTCTCTGCTCCATCTCTAAGTCAGCATGGGCAGAGGATGTCAGCTGGATTAAAGGAAGAGCAACCACCATCCATATCCATTCAGTTCCATGTCCTTATCACTCTTTTCCTGACTCCCAGCATACCGTCTGGCAGAGTAAACAGTCGGAGCATTTCTAAAGTGTTTATTGCATAATTCCAGCTGAGAGCATTGGCTACATAACTTTGGGTACATCACACCACCTTTATGCCTCACCATTTAAAAATAACTTTAAACCTGTCTTGGAGGATCTAAGTGGATTAGTTTTACTGAGTTATATAAATAAATGTTCAGAACTGTGGCTATATCCCACAGTAAGTATTATTATAAAGCTGATCTCAGGGCACATACAGAAATCTCTTACAGGTGTAAACTTTTTTTTTTTTTAACTTTGAGACTCATCTTCCCCTGCATTTTCTTGTTTGATCCATTGTAGCTTCAGAGTTGTTAGTCCAGAACTTTTTCTGCTCCAGGGTGACAGAAGGAGCCTGTTACAGCTTGCTCATTTGTTCCTCCTCTGAAACCCTTGTTAGTTTTCTGAGGGTTAGTGGAGTTTTTAGGAGAGTATGGATAATCTCAAAAAAATAAAAAAGACAAGCTTGAGGTCTTTCTCCTTTCACTTTTAAATGATTACATGATTACACATCATAGGCGTGTATAACATTTCGTGGCATAAAAATGAGGTCATTAGTTTTGGGCAGATGTAAGTAATGGGGATTTCCCAAGGTCTGCCACGGGAAGGCCAACGCGCAGTATTTATCCACCTGAAGAACAGATGGTGGAGAATGGTGAATGCTGGCCTTGGTCAGTGTGGTGGAGGGTGATGATTCAGGGTGGCATTTGGGAATGCTTGCTTCTGGTACATCCCTGCAAGTTATCAATGCCAACAATACTGTGTGCTTTACAAATAGGAAACATTCTTCAGTGTTCTATTTATACACTCCTGGCAACCAGCTTTATCTGAATTGCCTGGGACCAAAGTTTTCCTTTGAGGCCATACATATTCATGTTTTTTCTTCTCATTTAGAGATTTTGTAGAGTCACGGTTTTTCCTAATCTTAACTAGTAGGAAGTTTAATGGCACTTCTGTCTAGAATTATAAAGGGTTCTGAACTAGTTTATGAATTTATACAATGTATTAACTGATATTATTACTATAATTATCACTATTATTCCTATAACTATTATCAGTGCAGGGAAGTGGTTCTTTTCTTTTTCAAGGTGGTGGTTCTTACAACCATTCTTTGTAGTTCTGATGGTTAGCAACTTTTGAGAAATCTTGGTTTACTTTGAAACTGTGCTCATTGAAAAATGGACACAGTTGATGTCCAGAACAATCATACTCAGCTGTGTGAATTTAGGAGACCCTCTCTCTACCCTTCCTCAAAGCTGCTTCATGGTGTGCTATCTTAAAATGAAGGCCTAGGTTATTTTTTAAAACATATTTATTGTCAATAATTAGATACACTGTGTGAGCAAATCTTGTGGTTAGGTTATTTTGATTTAAGATGTCAGAAGTGGCTGGTGGAAGCACAGACCTAGAGACCTCCTCAAGTGTTTACATTCTCTCCTTTGAACATCTTTTTCCATAATTCATCCATGTATCAGTCTGGCCCAGGTTGAGCCACTAGGTTGTGTGCTGTTTTTCCAGAACCCATTTGGCATAGATCTCTGGCAGCACTGCTATTGGTCTGATGCTGATAAGGCTAATTATTCCAATTATCCTGGCATCCAGCAAATGGACAATTTTATTTTGAATTGATTTATTCATCAATACTTCTTTCCAAAAGAGATTTAAAGTGGTTTATAAAAATGTACAATATGCTGCAAGGTAAATTAAAGATGAGGAGAGATATTTGGGCAGAGGGAGAGATTGTGTAGGCAGATCATAGTAAGGAACCCGGGCAGGCTTGGTTCTCATGACTTGTGTCTTGCAGTTGTGGAGAGGAGAGGGTCCTAGGTGGGTAAAGTTTATCTTAAAAAAGGCTTTACTTTGATGTTATCCTTAAGCATCTCTTTGATGAGAGGTCATTCCTTTAAACAAGACATGCAAAAAAAAAGGATGCTTATAGGAAAGAGAACATATTCAGTGATTCAGTGTTTTCAACTCAGACTTGGAGTTATTTGCCAAAATTTTTATTTGGTTAATGCCACTTTTCTCCTTGCTTAAGCATAAGAGATTACTGTATTGCAAGGTCACTAGAAAATCTTGGGCTTTGAAAAGGTGCTTACTAGCTTGTAACTGTCATTATTACAATTATGAGTGATGGAGGCTGACACACCATGATTCAAATCTCTGCTTAGTGCTTTGCCTAAGCCAAGTTATTTCATCACTACAAACCCCTGATTGCTAGTCTATCTATAATAGGGACAATAAGAAAGTGTACTGTGTTTGGGTATTGTGAGAAGGAAAGTGAGACAATTTATATAAAATACCTAGAACAGTATCACAGTGAGCACTCTGAATATCAGCCACTATTATCAACAATGAAATCACACCAAGTCTAAAGATCTAGTTGAATTTTATTTGCAGTTTTAGAATTTGAGAGTACATCTTTTGATTCAATTTATTCAAGAGAAGAAATTGCTTTTGTATACAGAAAAGGGCCGAACAGCCAGGCGTGATGGCATACACCTTTAATCCCAGTATTTGGGAGGCTGAAAATAGGAGGATCATAAATTCAAGGCCAGTCTGGATTATATAGTAAATTTAATGTCAGCCTGTGCTGTATTGTGAGACCCCCCCCCCCCAAGGGGAAAAAAGAGGTAAAAACAAAATTTAAAAGGGCTGAGGAAAGCAGAAGCAGAATAAAGGTCAGCTTTGTCATTTCAAAGCTTCTTTCTAAAGGAAAGGGGGTTCCCTTTCATATTGGCAAATTCTTCTCAGAATGTCAGGTAAACAGGTTAGGCTCACTGTGGTGACTTGAGCATGTGTAACTCCTTTTGCTTTGGTCTTTTGGCCTAGTGAAGGAGGTTTGTTAATTGTCACAATCCTTTGAAGGATTAGAAATAGATCTTATTTTTCTCTCTGCATTTTGCTTTCTTCTTTTAAAAAATCATTAATTTTTCTCCGTGGTTTCACTATGACCTTCTACACATATATGTCACTGTATTTTGTTTATACTTGTGCCCCATTACCCAACCTTGTCTGTCTCCCCTCCTGTTGATTTCATTAACTTTTAACAGGAGAAAGATAATCACACTAGAAAATAGCTTGCATATTCTGGGGTTCTTTAGTGCAGTTGTCTTGTGCAAGAAAACAGATGGGCAATACTTTCTTTAGTGGAAGAACCTAGACTTGAATTTCAGCCTTCCAGCACTGTTTCCAGCGCATACTGTCTCTCTGGTTCATAACGAACAGCTGCCATTATATATAAGATATAAAAACCAAAGTGGGACTATTTGGCTGGGTGAAGATGGAGGAGACCAGCAGGAGGGTGTAGGAGGGCCAAGGGAGCACCATTTGGTGGTGGGTGAATATGAACAAATGTAAATTCATGATATATCTTCATCCATCAGCAGAGACATGAAGTATCTCTCAGGGTAGCAGAGGACTGTAGCAGGCCTCCTGGCTAGTGCCTTCCCTGATTAGGCTGCCTGAAACTGGGCAACTGCATGTTCTTTCCTGGGCTGAAAGGAAGGGTCATTGTCTAAGCAAACATTGCTGTGAATTTGGAACCAGAAATCCTGGTGCTGTTTATTAAGTGTGTGGTCTTGGGAAAATGACTCTAATAGACAGCCTCACTTTGCTGGGATGAACATCCAAACCAGGAACAGTTTAGGGGAGGAATGAATTTATTTCAAGCTTATAGATCCAGGGGAAGTTCTAGGAGAAGAGCTAGGGGAAATTGGCTCCCAGTCATAAATCCAAGCAGAGAGACACCACCAAACAGCTAGTATCATCAGAGCTCAAAACCTCTCAGCATACCTATAGGCTGGAATTCAGATCAGCCCCCACTGACACAATCTTCTGTAAGCAGGAACCTGCCTGATAGGGGCTGAAGCTGCAAACTCAATTTTAATAAAATGGGACATACAGTCAAACTACCAGAATGACTTAACCAATTTGAACCTCATGTGACTAAGCAATAAGGTAGGAACAAATTAAATTTTGTAAAGGTTGAATAACTTAGTGGTTGAAAAGTAATTTCTGTAACAACTCCACATAACAAGCATGTTACTCTGGGTTAAACACAGTGTGGTTTCATGAATTATGTCTTTTACTTCTCTCAGGCCAGCACTGCAATTATTGCTGTAGTACAGGTGTCAAAACTGTCTTTAGAGGTTAAGGAATTTTCTCAAGGTCATGCAAACAGAAATCACTGTGACACAATTTGGAACAAGCTTTTTCTGTTTTCTGTTCTGTGATCCACTGTATTGTCTCTATACATATATGCTGAGTAATCCTAGGCTCATAGAGGAATTCCCTATGCTTTATGGGTTTCTCTCTGCTGTTATAATACTTCTGAACAAAGTTGCCTTGAAACTGTCTTAATAGGACTGAACAAAGAAAATTTTAATATATTTTTATAAAAGAAGCCCAGTGGGATATTGCTGGTATTTCGTGAAATTTATTGTTAATATTATTATTTTGAACAAGTGATATTTACAACTAGATGTGACTCATCATCCAATCCACAGCATTTCAGTCATTTTCAATGCTGCATTTCCAATGAGCCTTTTATGATGACCCTATTTACATCCTTTTCCTTACTTTGGTACTAATTACCCACACATTGCAGCATTTTTCACAGAAAATTATTATCTTCTATTCCAGTAAAAATACATGTCTTCTTTTAAAACATTTATTGTATAGTGTGGCTTTTCTAGAATGACAACTCCATTAGCACAGGACCCTTGTTTGTTTTCTTCCCAACAACTAGAAAATTGCTTGGTCTGCACTAAATTCTCAGCAGATGCCTACTGCATAGATGCATGAATTGCCTCCCCCCCTTGAAAAGAATGATTTGCATGAACTCTTGAGAACACAGGACGTCACTGTTTTGGAAGAAGCTCAAGATACGATTTGGTCCTAAGAATAGAAAAACAACCTAAGTACTTACTAAAAATCCAGCATGTGTATGTGTGTGTGACCTAACAAATAGTAACCTTTATTCCATTGTTAGATTAGCTTTTACCAAACATTGTTTAAATTTTACTTTTATTATTTATCTGAAAACCTATGAGAACTTTCTCAAATTCAGTTTTTGTTTCACAGATGGAAAGAGGACAAGCAGAATCACCTTTGAAATCTACAGCTTGAATTTACAGCACCCCAAATTCTTAGCATAGAAAGGCACAAGGGTAGGATTCTCCTAATATCTGGCAAGAACCTCATCTGTTTGAGCATCCTAAACTCAGTTTACCAGCTTTGTTCCTTAATAACCTTTGCAGGCTAAAATTCCAGAATGGCTTGATTTATGTTATCTCATGGATTGATGAGAATCTGGCATTTAAAAAAATGGGGCAGGTCATTGGGAATAAGAGAACTTTGTAATTGGGCCATGATATTTGGCAGGACAGAGAGAGAAAAGCCATCTGGTAACTTGTTGTAGAGGTTCTAACAGCATTTTGCTTTTGTGGGTTGTTTTTCTAGCATGTAAATCCATTGTGCTCTTGAAATCAAGTCCAATCCCCCAAAGCTAGACATGGTGGTATACGCCTGTAATTTCAGCACTCAGGGGCCTGAGGAAGGGAGGAAGGATGATTGCAATAAGCTCCATACTAGCTTGGTTATATAGCAAGACCTTTTCTCAAAAACTAAAACAATAGAAAAACTAAAACAGAAATAAGCCCATCCACCTACAGGCACCTTATTTTTTGACAAAGATGCTAAAAACATACACTGGAGAAAAGGACAGTTTCTTCAACAAATAGTGTTGGGAAAAATGGATAGCCACACGTGGAAGATTGAAACTAGATTCTGATGTCTCACCCAATCCACAAGTCAACTCAGAATGGACCAAAAACCTTAATGTAGACCCCAAAACTCTGAAACTTCTAGAGGAAAGCAGGGAAAATACATCCAATAGCTCAGGAAATAATAGCAAGAATTAAGAAGTGGGATTTCAGGGCTGGAGAAATGACTCAGCAGTTAAGGCACTTGCCTCCAGTGCCTAATGCCCTGGGTTCAATTCCCCAGGACCCACATAAGCCAGACCCACAAGGTGGTGGCCCTGGTGCTCTCTCTCTCTCTGTCTGTCGCTCTCTGCTTGAAAATGAATAAATAAAATATTAAAAAAAAGAAGTGGGATTTCAGGAAATTAAAAATGCTTCTGTACAGAAAGGAAATGGTTAGCAGAATGAAGAGACAACCTACTGAACAGTAGAAAAACCTTCGCCTTCTATACATGTGACAGAAAATTGTTTTTTTTTTGTTTTGTTTTTTGTTCCAAAAAATTCAATTAATTGGCTGGGTATTGTGGCACATGCCTTTAATCCCAGCACTTGGGAGGCAGAGGAAGGAGGATCACTGTGAGTTTGGAGCCAGCCTTGGGACTACAGTGAGTTCTAGGTCAGCCTGGACTGTAGTGAGACCCTACCTCATAAAAACAAACAAACTTCAATTGTTTTTTGCCTTTTTGAGGGGGACAGGGACAACGGGGAAGATTTTCATGTAACCCAGACTTTCTCCAACTCCCTATGTGGCTGAGGATGACCTTGAACTCATGACCGTCCTGCCTCCACCTCCCATGTGTTGGGGTGGGCATGTGCCACCAAACCTAACAATTGGAGACCTTTTTTTTTCTCATCTTTATTTATTTGGGTCTAAAACTCCTGGTCTCTTGTCACTATTCACTCTTGCGGCTAAATGTTTCAAAAAATAAAGAGATGGGCTGTGGTTGATGGTGGAGTACTTCTATCTTAAGAAATTAAAAAAAAATTGACATTTTCTACAGTATAAAGAACTAAAAATATTAACCACCAAATCTAAAATCATACAATCAATAAATGGGAAAATGAATTGAACAGTTCCCAAAATAAGAAATACAAATGGCTAAAAAATATGAAAAATATTCAACATTCTTAGCCATTCACACCAACAGAATGACTATCATTAAGAAAAAAACAACAAAATGATAGCTAGGTTTGGTGGCACAGGTCTATAAAAAATTAGCACCAAAATTTAAATCATAATGAATGATATAAAAACAAAAGTTGTACTGTTTGGCTAGGAGAAGATGGAGGAGACCCACAGGAGGGGGTAGGAGGGCCGAGGGAGTATACAGATGGGGGGGTGAATATGAACAAAATACAATGACATATGTATGAAAATATCATAATGAAACCTATCACCACCCCCCCCCCCCACACACATATATATATATATCTCCAAAATTTAGGCTCACTAAAAAAATTGACAAAAACAAATAAAACAAGACAAAACAATGACTCAAAACAAGTCCAGAGAAAAACACATGTTGGAATGCCATAGTTTTTGGAGATTTTTCCAGAATGTGCTTAGGAGCACATCACTCCCATTATCCTAAAGTTGAGAAAAAAAGATTTTTAGGCTTCATCATTTATTTATATATTGACAAATAGCATAAATTTATGGTGGGTAGCATCCTCCATTCATGTTGTCACAAATAACAGAATTTCTTTTTTACATATGAACAGTATTTTATTATGAATATAGTCCATATTTAGAAAAAAATATTCTCTGTAAAAGAGCATATGCCATGTGCCACTTGAAAATTGCCTCCTTCACAATAATATTATGATTTTGGCACCACAATCCCACTAAACGAAGAATGAGGCTGAGATTTAGAAAGATTGATAACTTTTTCAAGGTCTGAAAGGTTTCAAGCTTATTGTCTTATTGCAAGACACCGTCACTATTATTGTTTGACTATGCTTCTCCATAACAAATGAAACCTTTTCTGTCCCTATGTAAATTGATATACAGTCTCAATTTGGACCTGTAGAGGTTTGGAAGCATCTAGGAAAGCTGCATTCTATCAGGGCGTTGTCTGTTTTCTCACTATGAAATTTCATAGGATGACTAAGTCACTTTATCTCTGTCATTCTTCTGTCAAAAACGTCAAACAATATGTGTTTCCAAGGATTTCCTAAAGATTGGTTGAAACAAAGTTTGTAAAAAATGTAGCATTTAAGAAGTCTAAAAGACCATTTCCAGGAACAATAAGACCAAGCTATGAGCATCTTAATTATTATTTTGTTTCAGCAGGTGACCTCGGCTTCATGGCAGAGAATGGCACAAGGGTGACAGAATTTATTTTGATGGGGTTCCAGCTCCAGGCAGAGATACAGGTGGGTCTCTTCTTTCTGTTTCTGGACTTTTATCTCATCACCATGGTGGGAAACCTGGGCATGATAGCACTCATTCAGAGCGACCCTCGGCTCCAGACACCAATGTACTTTTTCCTCAGCCATCTGTCCTTCCTGGACATTTGCTACTCTTCTGTTATTGTCCCTCAGTTGCTGGAGGCATTGGGGACAAATAAGATAGTGATCACCTATGAGCGCTGTGCCACCCAGTTCTTCTTTTTCACACTGTATGCCAGCACTGAATGCTTCCTTCTAGCTGTCATGGCCTATGACCGCTATGTGGCTGTGTGCAACCCTCTCCTCTACGCCACAGCCATGACGTCCCAGACTTGCTGGGGGCTGGTAGCTGCAGCATATTCTGGAGCAATGCTGAATTCTGTGATCCGCACTGGGTGTACCTTCTCCATGTCCTTCTGTAAGTCCAACCAGGTGGACTTCTTCTTTTGTGACCTCCC
>PVHP010038342.1:0-16908 GCA_004024765.1 Zapus hudsonius | reverse complement strand
GATGCAGAGAACTCAGCATTAAATCAGACCACCAAGAGGATTGCCATGGTTCAGGGAACATTATGGAAGAGGGGGCAGAAAGATTGTAAGAGCCATTTACCTTTAATTAATGTTTTGTGCTAAATAATAAAAACTGGGTATTGAGGGTGATGATGAAAAATACATGCATTCCTAGGTTCTGGTTTTTTTTAAATATTTATTTACTTATAAGGGGAGAGAGATGAGAATACAGGGGCACCAGGGGATCCCCAGATGCATGCTCCCATCACTTTGTGCATCTGTTTTACGTGAGCACTGGGAAAGTGAACCCGGGCCATCAGGCTTTGCAAGCAGACATCTTCAACAGCTGAGCCATCTCCCCAGCCCAGGTTTTTGGTTTTGTTGGGTTTGAGAGGAGGAAAGTAGGGAAGGAAAGCCAACCAAGTTTCTATTTACCTGAGCCCAAAATGTTACCGCATCTTCTACGTGACTTCCAACCACATCTTCGACTAAAACCAAATCACAGGTCAAAAAGAATTAGAAATTAAGCAGCACCATTTAGCTCTTACATCCCAGGACAATTTAATGTCATTACCTTTACTGTACTGTACATCCTCATCCATTTGGACAATTTCTGAAAAACTAACAATAGTCTGAATTAGGTTTTAATAATTCATCTGTTTACAACAGCCACATAATGTTCAAACTCTTCATGTGTTTTTCCTAATGAGGTTATCAAACTTTAGTCTATAGTAAAAATTTCTTCACATTTTTCCCACAACTAGTTTTTCATTTGTTCTGAACATATTTTAATTTGCACTTCCAAAATAATTTCTAGACCAAACATTATCTTTAGCCAGACTTTCATATATTTACACTGAATTCAGACACACATGCAAAGTTTGATTACTTACATAAGTTGACTAGTTGAGAAAAATGTGCACCTTCTTAAAAAAAAATTGTGCCCTCTCAAACAAGAGAAAGATTTCCACAATGGAAACAAAAATAAACACTGTAAATGCTTGAGAGAGGTAAATTTATTATTTTTTAATCAAGTAGGAATCTGTTTGAGAAGACTATTTCTCTGGAATGCATTGGGTCTACTTGGAAGGGGTGATGTGGAAGAGGTATAGGGGAGGGGAGCAAAAGACAAGGGAAGGGAGTTAAAGATCTACATACATTAAGTACATGCATGAAGTGTCAAACTATTAATGAAAATGTTTCCTTTGGAAATCCTGCCACCAGTTTTAACAAGCTACTTTCAATAATAATTTTTAAACCTTGTCTTAAGACGATAGGGCCTGTTCCTACACCCATGTAATGCAAATATGGATTATCAAATGGTGCGTCCAACACTCCCCTTTCAAATTGAGTATTTGAAATAGATTCTAGAAGGAAAGAAAGGATTTGGGGGGGGGGGGGTTGGAGAATTAAGGAAGGAGCCCGTGTTGATTTGGAGCATGGTACATTGTGTATTCCTACAGAGGTCATCAACGAAAAGTTAATTCAAAATGAGCCCGCTTGGTGGCACATGCCTTCTGTCCCTGCACTGGCGAGGCAGAGGTGGGATGTCGTGAATTCGAAGCCAGAGTGAATTCCTGGTCAGCCTGGGCTGGAGCGAGGCCCTGACCTCGGAGAAATTTAGAAGAATAATGAAAATGAGAATTTAGAAGTGGGTACTGGAAATGTCTTTGTCCTTGCCTTATGAGGGATTCTGAAGGTTAAATGGGCAAAATCCGCTGAAAGGGGAGGACGTGGGTGTGGTTCCTCCACCCACGGAGGAACCACACCCAGAAGCGGGGTTGGGGGGTCCCCGGGCCCGGACACGGGCCGCACCCACGGCCGCACCCACGGCCTCACGGTCCCGGGCCGCACCCACGGCCGCACCCACGGCCGCACCCACGGCTGCACGGTCTCGGGCACCCACGGCCTCACGCTGCACCCGCGGGGCGGACACTAACCTCACGCTCTCCGCCAAACACGCTCTAGCAAAGAGCCCCGGGCCCCACATGCCAGGCCCGAGCCCGCCCGCCCGCCAGCCCGCCCGCCGTCGCAGCACGCACGCACGCACGCACGCGCGACACCCGCCGGCGACACTCACTGCGCGGGCTTCGAAGACGCAGCCCCCGCATTGCGCTTGCGCGCCCGCCGAAGCGCCATCGCCGACACCTGCGCCATCGTCCGGCGCTCGCCGCCCCCGCACGCACACCGCGCCCGCCGCCCCGCACGTGGCGCAGGCTTGTAGGCGGATCCCGTCGCTCTCCACCAATGGCTGCAGCTCTGTCTATTACACGACGTGCACGACAACGTAAGGCCGTGACGTGAGACGGCGTAGGTTTTCCTAATCTGTTACGCAGATGTGAATCCCAAAATCCTAACATTGGAAGAATCCCAGCGTTCTTTATGCCCGTGGAAAGGAGGAAATAATAATAATAATAATAATAATAATAATAATAATAATAATAAATAATTGGGTAAATGAAGGGTTTTCTTGGGCCGGAAAGATGGCTGGTGGCCCGTGGGAGGCCCTGGTCTATAGATATGAGATTCAATCTCTTTGGAAAGAAAATGTCTTTCTTCTAGATCAGTAGCTTGCATTCATTCTGCAAACACATCCCTCAATATCACCCGGTGTTTATTTTTCTCATGCTATTAAGGGTGGGGGGGAAATGTCGCTTAGCTCTTGGTTTATATGCAAATATTACTCTTCATGTCAAACACTGCACAACTGAAAATAATCCCCAATTAATTTTGTTGTTTTCACTAAGGGAGAAAAAAAAAACTGGCTCCCTCTTATGCTATCCCCTTCCCCATGGACTGATCCAGTGTGCCCACTGAGGTGGGTCTCCAGTGGGATGGGGATGGAGAGGAGGGAAATGGGGATACCATCACAAGATTCACTCATACAATGTATCTAAGTGTTGACAAAGATTTTTTTTTTTTGGTAGTTTTGTTGTTTTGCAATGCTGGGACTTAAACCTAAGGCCTTTCACAAGTATCATTAAGATACAGCCATAGCCCTCCCAATAATTTGTAACATCTTGATTGAAGTATAATTTACATAAACTGCACATAACAAAAGTGCACAAGTTGACTTTTTAAGTGTGTGTGCCAAGATCTCTTTAATTTAGCTGGCAAAGAAGTAGGTTTCCATATGGCTTATTCCTTTTTGAGGGGAGAGAGGGTGTTTTGAGGTAAGGTCTGTTGTAGCCCAGGCTGACCTGAAATTCACTATGTTGTCTCAGGGTGGCCTCGAACTCATGGCAATCCTCCTACCTCTGCCTCCTCAATGCTGGAATTAAAGGCATGTGCCACCACACCTGGCCCATGACATCTTTTGATTAACCCTCCTCCTACCTCCTCCTCCCTTCCATCCCCTCCCTTGATCCCACTTAGACTGTTTCACCCCAGGATTCTGCCCCTCTACTACATATCTATAACCTCCCCTTAAGTCCTCCTCTCTCCTCCCTCATAGCCTCTTCAACGTTACTTTTTTTTTATTGTCCATAATGAGTTACATTATTTAGTGGGCAAACAATGAGTTGTTATCCCCAATTCCCAATCCACTGGATAACCTCCTCCATGGGTCATCTGGTTCAGTCCTTGTGACAGGGGACCATGGATAGCCTAGTATTCAGCCAGGTTCTCCTGGCCATGCCTCTGGATAGTCTCCCCCACCACGGCTCTCACAATCTTTCCGCCCCCTCTTCTGCATAGTTCCCTGAGTCGTGGTGGATGAGTATTAAGGCTGCTTTAAGGTTGTGAGCTTAGGGGTCTTTGTGTTGAAATCGTTGGTTTCTGTCTCACTGGCTTATCCTGTGTTGATTTAATGGCTGTGGCTGTGGGTCCCTTGTTCATCCCATCATGCTCTGCAGGTTTCCCTATGGATCCTCCACGGTATGACTGTGGTGGCTCCTCTCTTGCCAGAATCTCAGCTATTGGCCTAGGTCAGTTGGTAGGGTTAGATGGGCCCCAGCTCTCTCGCTGCATCCTGAAAAAAACACAATCTCCATCGGAGAGTGAGATCAGTATAGGTAAACAAATATACACAATTCTGGAGTACCTAGATTCTAGTTTTAGTAGCCTCCTCGTCAATCGCTCCCATAGTGCATCTTGTCTTGGGAGCCCAAGAGTACGGGCATAGGCAACTTTACTTTTTATGTTTAACTATTTATATACAGTGGGGGGGCTCCATTGGGGTTATTTTTTTCTTCACACTTATTCATCTACGGAATAAAAATGTTGAGCATCTTTTATGTGTTTTTATTTTCTATATATATATATATATCCTTTTGGTGAAGTGCCTGTTCAAATTATTTTCCATTTTTAATGGGGTTATTTTCTTAGTTTCTTTGTAAGCTATGAGTAGTATAACTCCTTCCGATTTGCAAATACTTCTGCCCACATGATAGCTGTCTTTTCATTCTCTAGCAGAGGATTTCAAAGAGGAAAAGTTCAAGGACTAAAGTAGAGCTCAGTTAAAGCATCCACTTATCATGAGAGGGCCTGAGAGGGCCTTGGGTTGGGTAAATTCAACCCCTAGCACCCATGTGAAAAACTGGCTGCTATATGTACCTGTCACCCTAATCCTATGGGAAGCAGATACAAGATGCTCAACAAGAGCTGGGGCTCTCTGGTCAGTCAACCTGACCAAAACAACAGAATCTGCAAGTTCCATGAATGACTCCATCTCAAGGACACTGGAGAAGAGATAGAGGAGCACAGCTAACATTCTCCTCCAGCCTCCGTGTGCATACATCTGCACACACATCCATGTCCAGAAAACTTATGCCCTGGGTTGACGAAAACCCACATCTTCACCCAAGGTAGGGCCCAGACAACAGACCAAAGTAGGATTACACCAAAGTTGCTGAGCCTATGAGTTTATTAGGATCACTTACAGAGCAGGGCAAGGGGTGGTTTACAGGAGCAATGGAGACCCCAACACCACGAGAAGATGATGACCTCCTCATAGTCACCTGGGTGAGCTCCCTATGTCAGGATTACCCACGTAGACATTCTACCCTCAGCCTCAGGGTGAGAGCTTACTTACAGAGCAAGAAGACTCCTAAGCAGCCTCACCATCGAGAAGACTCATTCCATCCTGGATGATGACCTCCCAATAGCCGCTTCAATTCACGGGCACCCAGCCTAGGGGACACGGAGCACACTGCACAACCTACAGGAAGCTCAGCTGGTCTGAGAGTCTTGAGCACACTGCATCAAGGAGGGTCTCTTCCCCAAGCACTTGTTTTCCCCTTATGTAGCCTTAGGGCGAGGTCCCACTGCCTGTTCCCAGATTTGATGACTGGCTGAGTCTCTTGAGCTTTCCCCTTCCCCCAAGGAATATTTTAATTGCTACACAACACTGGCCAAAGTCTGCCCCTCAACGGTAATTTATGACTCCCGTAACCTTAGGGAATCATCTGTGACTTTTTAAGTTTCAATAGTTCCCACCCCCTCACACTTATTGACCTTGTGACTCCTTCCTCCCTTCAGGAGAGACTATTTTAATTTGGAGGAATCTCCTATACAACAATATACCACACACACTCACAAGAGTCACACACCACTCACACTACACACGTTTGCTCTGCTTTTCGTTTTTCTTTTTTGCGCTGGGGATTCAAACCAGGCGAGATAACTTTGCATTTAATTTTTACAAGATGTGAAGCATGAATCAAAGTTCATTTTTATATATGTATATCCAGTTTTCCATCATCTTTTATTAAAAACACTATCATTTCTCTAGCAAATTGTCTTTGCAACATTGTCAAAGATGAGTGCACAAGTCCACTTCTGAATTTTCCATTATGCTGAGCTCTGATTTCTTTAAACTGTTCTGAAATATGGAAGTTTTACAAGCACTGAGTTTTGCAAGTCTTGAAGGCAGGTACTATAAGCCACATTCCAACAGTATTGTTTTCCAAAATTGCTTAAGTTTTATAGTTCCATGAAAATTATAGTCATTTGTCAATAAACACACACACAGGAATTCCACTGGATTTTTGAATTTTTAAATTAGGGTAATGGGTCTCTTTGAGAGTGATGGAGCCTTATCTCAATTTTTATGTGGTTTTTAACTCAGAAAATAAGGTGCCAAACTCTCAAAGGTCAGCAAACCACGACTGAGTCAGTGGCTCTGGGTTTTTTGTCTCTTGGAAAATGGAGGATGAGTTACTGAGAGAAAACAAATTCAGAGAAAAAGCTTATATTACATTTATTGAGCAGCAAAAGCTCTCTGCATCAAGAGAAATCCAAGAGAGTAGGTTCCTGCAGGATGACTATTGTCCAGGGATTTAAAGGGCTTTCTGGCAAGGAAATACATCAATCTTTCAGATGTCTAGACTGAGTATAAAGAGGTGAAGTTCTGGCTTAATCACTGATCCCCACAAGGTGTTCACATGCCCCCTTTTTAATAAGGGAATGGTCAAAGTCCTTCTCTGTCTCAGTTACTGGGCCAGGGGAGGGTTTTCAGCACACACACCTGCAAGTTTTGCAAGGGACAGGCAGAACAGAATCAGCGACAGCAAAACAAGGGGCCAGCTAAAGCCTGCCAACACAGGCATCGATTTTTACAGAGCCCTGTCCTTCTTCTTACCTGGTCAGCTTGGTTGTATCTAGCTGCAAGCCCTCTCCTTTCTCACTGTTTTCAATGAGACCATTTTAGCTCTAATTTTCACTTTAACCATCACATTCTCAAGGCAAGAACAAAAGACAAAATTGCTCCTTTTTAAGGACCCTTCCCTATTTTGGAAGTTTCTTTCTCCTGCTCTATCATTAGGATGAAAATTTACATTTTTAACTGTAATGGATTCTGATCCATAAACATAGTATATTACTACATTTCATCAACTCTTACATTTTCCTGAGCAATATTTTCTACTTTTCTTTTTTTTTATTTTAAAATATTTTATTTATTCATTTTCAAGCAGAGAGAGAGAGAGAGAGAGAAAACCAGGGCCACCACCTTGTGGGTCTGGCTTATGTGGGTCCTGGGGAATTGAACCAGGGGCCTTAGGCACTGGAGGCAAGTGCCTTAACCACTGAGCCATCTCTCCAGCCCCCTATTTTCTACTTTTCAATGGGAAAGTTTTACACATCTCTTATCTGATTTATCCCTAAGGATTTCCATTTTTATGCTACTATTAATGGAATCTTGTTTCTTAAGTTTTTAATTCTGGTTATGTGGTTGCTAGTATGTAAAATATAATTTTATATACTAATCGCATTTCGTGCATCCTTGCAAACTCATGTATTTCTCATGTGATACAGTAGTATTTTTGTAGAGTTGACAGTTTCACCTTTTCATTTCCAATTTGAATTTATTTTATTTTATTATTTTATTTTATTTGTAAGCAGAGAGAGAGAGAGAGAGAGTCAGAAAGAAGAGAGACAGCCGGGTGTGGTGGCGCATGCCTTTAATCCCAGCACTCAGGAGGCAGAGGTAGGAGGATTGCCATGAGTTCAAGGCCAGCCTGAGACTACATAGTGAATTCCAGGTTAGCCTGGACTAGAGCGAGACCCTACCTCAAAAAAAAAACAAAAAAAAAGAAAGAAAGAAAGAAGAGAGACAAAGACAGAGAGAGAGAATGGGTGTGCTAGGGCCTCCAGCCACTGAAAACAAACCCCAGACACATGTACCATTTTGTGCATCTGGCTTTACATACTTGGGTCTAGGGGTTCAAACCCATGTTGTTAGGTTTGCAGAAAAGCACCTTAACCACTAAGCAATCTCTCCAGCCCCTAGACGTCTTTTTTTAATATTTTATTTATTAATTTTTCAAGCAGAGAGATACACAGAGAGAGAAAGAGAGATAGAGATAGATAGATAGAGCACCAGGGACACCACCTTGTGGGTCTGGCTTATGTGGGTCCTCGGGAATTGAACCTGGGGCCTTAGGCACTGGAGGCAAGTGCCTTAACCGCTGAGCCATCTCTCCAGCCCCTGGACGTCTTTTTTTTTTTTTTTAACCTTTCCTCAACATGAAATTTCTCTGGGAAGATCACTCCAACACCAGTAAGAGAGTGGATAAGAGGAGTTTATTATTATTTACTCAGGGACTGGAGTGAGATCTCTCGCCTCAAAAAACCTCCAGCCCCCAGTTGAAATTGTATTTTCATTTTATATCTTTCATAACCATGAGGCAGAGCAAAGCAAGCAGGGGTTTACAGAAGCAAATGTGACAGTTAGCAGCTGCAATCAGCATAAAGTGGGAATGGTGTGCAAAGGGAAAATTCAAAACTGAGGATGTGGCAGTCCTGCAGTTCTTCTTTGGCCATGTCCTTGGCCCTGAAGGGGAGTTTGGGCTCTGGGTTGACCATTCAGCCCAGGCCTTCTTTCTTAGCAACTTTGTGATTTTCCATTGTTCCACCTCATTCCCTCCTCATCACCTACATAATTCTTTATGTTCTTTACCTTAGCTTGTGGAAATCCATTGATACATAATGTAAGGGCCAAACAGAAGGACCTTGAAAAACATCAGAAGGAAGCCAGTAAATGGAAGAAGTCAGTACTTACAAAGCATAATAGGGCACAAGCTGTTACAAGAAGCAGATCATTTTTAACCAGACACAGCAAACACAAGTAGGATTGGTGGACATTGTGTCCATTTTTCCTAGTATCCCACAGTAAATTCTTCAGGCTTGAGTTGTGTGTAGACTAGTCAACTTCTGGAGTGACTACAGCAGGGCTGCAGACTCCTTGTCAGGGACAAGTGTCCTCCAGAGCTTGACCTTGCGGGGAGCCTCTAGGTCCTGGTGACCTGTTAGCTGTTTCAGTTGGCTGAGGATGCTGTCTTACCACCAACCCCAGCAAACACAGTCTAGTTCCAAGTTGTTTTATATCTTAGGGCTAGGCATCAGATTTGTCCTAAACATAACTTAGGGCTGAACTCCAAGATCTGTCCCTTGTAATATACCTCTTCTTTGGTAAGGCTTTATCAATTTGAGCCTTGAGACTTAAGACTGAGCCCATGGGGGCACACATTTAAATCATTACATTTTGTCTTTGGCCCTCATAAATACATGATCATCTCATAATATAAATTATATTTTGTCTAACTTTAAAGGTACTCATAACCTTTACCAACTTTAAAGACACAGTGTAAACATTTCTATTGTAATAAGGCATAGAAAAGAGAGACTGGACCAATACAAGTCAATAATTATTAGGTAAACATAACCAATGAGGGAAGATTTTAGATTTTCAATTTAAAGGCAAACAGTGGCTGACTAATCAGGACCAAGCAGAGGCAGAAGAAGGCACAAGTTAAGGTAAGAAATTAGTACTCTAAGTCTATGACTCAGAATTTTTGTTGATAGTATACTGTCTTGTGGTTATATTCTTTTACTGGGTGTTTAAGACCATGCAGACAGCCAAAATAAACAATGTTTTATATTTTCAGAGGTCAGTAATGGCTCTGCAGGAGACTCTTAAGGACTCTATGACTCTCAGCATTGTGTCATTGGCTAGGATAAGTCAAGGCTAAGCTGACCATGTGGCTTCCTTTTGGGGGGAAAACTGGAGGACTGATTTTCCTCTGATGTAACTCTCTTATTGAAGACAAACTGGGAGTCTATTTCTGGGTCTCCATGTCCTCCCTGATCAAGAAGACAGGTAACTTGTCAGAGGCTAGAGCTAGGGGTGTCCTATCATCTCTGGAGGTTGCTTGACCAGGGAGTAGGAACCAAAATATTGGTTATCCTTTTAACTCTGATGTTTCCAATTGACTTTGGCTTTCATATATGGTTATTAATCACTTGGAGAAATTATACACACCTGATTAGCAAAATAGATCTAGTTAAAGAAGTATAGAACATATCTGGTTAACAAAACATATCTGGTTAGAGAATGACACAAAGTTTAAAATCATTTTAACATTTAAGTTTGTCAGGTGATAGTGCAAGTCATAGATACATGGAACATAGAAAGCAGACAGTATTTATCAGTTATAACTATAGGCAGAACATGTTAGTAGCCCTGAAACACTATTTTCTCAACAACTTTAAATCAGTTGATTTGATCTAGAAATGGTATGTCAGGAGAAGGCAAGATAGTAGAAAATCTTGACATCTGTCTTTGAGAACATCTTTGGCTAGTCAATATAGGTAGGTACCAATAACCCAGAAAAAGCTGAAAACAGAATAGCCAAGTTTAAAACCAATTTTCTTCAATGAAGATAATTTGTACATGAGGTTATATCCTAGAGAAGGAAACATGTGTTAAGTATCAATATATCTATAAGCAATGAACTTAAGATACCAGAATTGAAACATTTACTGAAGAAAAACCTCAACTGAGACTGCTTGACCTAGATAATAAACTCAGTGATGGCCACCCAGCAGAAACAACATGAGCAAGACAGGAACCATCTCAAAGTTACAGTGTTTTAGACATAATAACCCTATAACAGAAAATTAAATACTAATGAGCAAACCTTAATCTTAAATTTTAGTTTTCCAATAGTTAAAAGATATACATACAGAGGAACATTACTGACTTGGTTGAGCATTCTAAAGTCATTCTTTTACAACTGTTATAATTAAGAGATTAACATAAGTGAATTGAATTTTTATTTAACCTTGATGTTTTAAGGCATGGAGACATAAATTCACAATCTGAATACCATGACATCCTGCAACCAGCCAGGATCATCCTTTTTAGTCTTTTATAAGCCCTAGGCAAGCTTATATCCCCAAAGAGTATATAATCTGATCAAGAACGTGAAGATTCAGTATATCTAATTTATCTTTATAGTAAAAATCTTATCTGACAGAGGTGTCTCCAAATGACAAAAAAAATAGGAAAGAAAACACAAATTTATATATTTTTGAGTCTTGTTAGTTTAAAATTGTTGCCTCTTGTATATCATATCTATCTATATGTGTCTTGAAACTTTCTGTTTACACTTACTCATATCTTTTATCCACATAGTTTTATCTTAAATCTATGTAACCACTCTGTAACAATGCTTTTCATCAAACATTTACCATCCGGGCTGGAGAGATGGCTCAGTGGTTAAGGCACTTGCCTCCAGTGTCTAAGGCCCCTGGTTCAATTCCCCAGTACCCACATAAGCCAGACCCACAAGGTGGTGGCCCTTGTGCTTGCTCTCTCTCTCTCTTTCTCTCTCTCTCTCTTTCTCTCTCTCTCTTTCTGTCTCTCTGCTTGAAAATGAATAAATAAAATATTTTTTAAAATTTAACATCCAACACTAAGTTTTCTTAATAGTTTATCCTTTTAACCAGTTTATTTCATTATAAGTACTAGCAAAACTTTCATTAAAACCCACTTTTTACTGTATAAACAAATCACATGTTAGGCCCATTCTGTTATGTTATTTTATATATTTTCTTATTCCAATTCCTTTAAAAGCCCTCCTCAGTGGAGTTATTAATGTATCAGTCAGTCTCTGTGGGAGAGACAATATCTCAGAATATTCTTTACCATAAGACTTTTTAACATAACCATTTAAGTTTCTGGTTTAGATCATTAAGAAGCTTAAAATAACCTTTTGTAAAAGAGCAGACCAAACTTGATTTATGGAAATTTTAGAAATTTTCTGACAAACTCAATACTGAGTATTCCTGAATACAAGCATCAGATAATTTGGTGCTGAGTTTTCTGTTAGCAGTTCCAAAGAAACATAGAGAGATAAAGTAAACTTTAAAACAGTTACAACAAATTTCTTACAAGAAGTTCCCATCTGTCTGCAGCAACTTGGGACTCACCACCCATCATCATCTTGGGCCCAGGACCCTGAGACTGCCTGTTCCTGCAGCCCCCTCCCCCGCCCCTGGCTCTGCAAGGCAGGGAAGCCAAGGAAGCAGAGACACCAGGAATATCCCCAGGGACAGACTGTGGGACTGCAAGGACATGGGGCCCTGATTACCACCAACTGAAGAGGGAGGTATAGAGAGGACAAAGCGGTAGCCACAGTGGAGGCTGCAAGTCTGGAGACCCCCACCCATAGGAGCGAGACTCAGCCCTCCCTAATGTCCACCTGAGATCAGCCCTAGTGTCTTGACCTTTCCTGCTGGACCCCCTCCAGCTACTGGGGGGTCCAGGTGGGACAGCACAAAATCCCAGTGAGGTCTGCACTGTAGCCTGTTTCCTTCAGCCCCCATATTGTCAGTTTATACAGAGCAAGGGAAACAAAACAAACTTTGAAATAGATATAACATTTCTCTCAGAGCTGAAGGCAATGGAAGACTCATCCACATTAAGCTCAGAGGCCTTTGAATAAACTTACAGAGAGACTTCCCTTGTTTAACCCTTTCCCTGTTGTCAAGCTGTGAAGTGGTAGAATTCCCCAGTCACCCAAACAGCAATGTCTTCTCCCTCTTCTTCTGTGCCCTTGGGCCTACGCATTTCCAGACACAGCCAACCAGCCCCTCATCCCCCATCCTCTTCTGGCAGGTGTGTTGGGGTGAGGAAACACTGGCTTTGAAGCTTCTGGTCTGACTCCAGCTAAGGTGACCTTTTCTTTCTTTTTATTTCAAGAAGAGTTTTCAATTTTTCTCAGGGCTTTAGGTAAGCTCCCTGATCTCTCTGCTTTACAACCTTGCTTGCATTTTCTCTCTCTGTAAAAAAGTTTCTGTCTGAGACAGACAAAAGAGGAAGCTCCTGTTAAGGGGGAGGGAATCACAAGATGGATGGCTGTAGCTAACCACAAGCCTGTTAGCAGACTTTTGCTATCAGAAGTTCAAAGAGAGAAGATAAAATCCTTCTCTAAAATCCCTGAAGTTGTAAAGCATGGGTTGAAGGACTGTGCACATCTCAAACCAGGACTGTGCAGATTCTATAACGCAAGAAGTTCCCCAACCAGGAGTTGTGGGAGTTTATATGTGCCTATCCCTGTGTGGTAAGCAGGGAAGGAAGCCGATGCCCAGCTTCTCCCTCAAGCAGATGCTCATCTGGCCTGCCTCCTGAAGGTGACTTAAGGATTTCTTACCATAGGGCCACACATATAAACCCGGTGCCTGGTCAGAACCCTCTATAATGGAGGGATGAGTGCCTGCTAAGGTAAAAAACGGCTTCCAGTGAAACTGTATATTAGAGCCCAATCATATCCTGTAGCCTCAGAACTGTGGGACCACACCAGTCATTCACACATTCATTCACTATTCAGAAGTTATGCATTCCCATTTTAAATTCCTATTCTATCTATAACTCCCGAGACCAAAACTAAACTGCTTCTCCTTGGAATCACACCAAGACCCCTTGGAATCACCTTGAGGTCTGGATGTAATCTCCTGTGGAGACCAGTGCCACTTCAGAATCATTTTGAGGCTTTGGATGCCATCTTCTGCAGGTGATCAAGCCATGCTGGCTCTACCTGATGAGTTCCAGTTCCGATCCCAATTCCCCAGGGAGTTCTTATCTGGTCTGGATGTCTCATCTTCTTCCACTCAGGAACTCCAGTCCCCTTGGGCTAACTGGAAGGGGACCCCAGAAGACATCAGGGGAGTGTGCTTCCTAATTCCAGGGACTTTTTGGGAGCTGAGAGGCCCAGGAGTGCAGCTTCTCCCTGACCAATGTGGGTCGTGGCGAAGGAGAATCTCGATGGGGCCTCCAGAGATACTGCAGAATTTCACTCTGTTGCAGTCAGCCACAAGCACTGGGATGAATCTCCAAACCAGGCACAATTTTTGGGAGGAAAGTATTTATTGAAACAACAGATCCAGGGGAAGTTCCAAAAATGAAGAAAAGGGCTGGCCTCCTCTCACAGATCCAACCAGAGAGAGACAGAGGCCCAGCACCTCCAGAAGCAAGCAAGCACACTCTCTCACTGTAGCTCTAAAACAGCAGGACTGCCAGACTTGAGCTCTGGCTGCTCTTTGCATATGTATCCCTAGAATTTTGTATCTAATTTAGAAATACCTCAGAGCCAGACCCCAGGAGGCCAGGCCAAAGTGACACCTCCTCCAGTCAGAAGGCTGAGACAATTCACAATTATAATAAACCTTTAATTATATTGGGGGACATCTGTTAAAACTACCACACACTCCAACACCAGTAGGAGCGTGGAAAAGAAGAGTTTATTATTATTTACCTGGGGACTGGAGTAGGATCTTTCCCCCAAAACAAGTATAATGAATTACATTGACTAAGTTTCAGGTTTTAACCCAATCTTTCATTCCTGGGATAAAACCCACTAGGTCATGATGCATTAGCCTTTTTCTATCTATTTCCTATTTCCCCATTTTGGCCTCCCCAGGGCTAGCATTCCAGGTGTGGACCACAATACCTGCCATGTTTACATGTGTTCTGGGATCAAAACTCAGGTCCTCATGTTTGTGTGCAAGTATTACCCATGAGACCATCTCCCTTACCCTGAAATTTTCCATTCTTATAATGTCTTTGTCCAGTTTTGATGCCAGAGTAAGTGTTATAAAGAATCCCAACTTCAGGGATCATCTTTCTACCTGGTTGTAATGATTTCAATCTTGACTTTTGTATACTGCTGATAGCAAGTTGTCTTCAGGAAATATCAAATCTGGTATCCTGTGGTATCCAATTTCAAAACCACAGCAGTTATACCAAATGATCATTTCAAGAACATCGCCTGACTACAAAGGAAAATATGTTTTATTCTTTTGTCCTCTTGATTTTGTTTTTGTGTGCCCTATGAAGATCATTGCTTTCAGTAACAGCACAGAACTGAAGAAAGTCGACTGTCAATTGATCGGTGTTTTTGTGGAGTTTCACTTCTGCCTTGTGGCATGGATGGATCAACACACTAGATAAGAAGACCAGGACCCACACATCTGATCCTGGATCTTGGATTCTCTTGAAGACTGATGAACCTATCCCCTTCCAGGGCTTCACTTACATGGACAATAAAGGTATCCTTGGACAGGTCACTATGATTAACCTTCCTGTTGGCCATTCCATGGGTGAGATTCAAAGATGAGTTCAGGACTTCCAGTTTACTGCCAAATATGGAGACGTGTACCCAGCTGGAAACCTGACATTGATGCCATCAAGTCTGAATTCCAAAGACCAAACACGATTTCTCCAAACTGAAGACTGAGCTGGCTATTTTAGAGCCAGGCTGCTATGGGAAGCCAGGAAAAGAGGGTCTCAGTGTGCTTGTTTTCATGCTTACAGTACAAGACGTTGTGGGATGGCATACCTTTTCTACAGGAATTGGAGAGGGCAGCCTTTCTTCCACCGGTAATAATGGGCTGAGTTGTGTTGTGAGGCAGACAAATGTGTATGATACACCCCCAGTGAGGGAATTAGACATAAAACTTGAACTGAAAGGAAAAAAAAGAATTTCCAACTTCAATATATTCCTTGTTCCTTAAATCTTTGGTAAAATTTATAGTGTATCTCTCTGGGCCTAGAGATTTTTTTCTAGACATTTTTATAAGATGATTTTAAACTATAAATTAGATTTCTTTAATGGATTCAGGATTAATAAGGTCATCTTTTTTACTACTGCATGGGCCTGATAGTTTTTGTTTTACAACTACCCTGCTTGAAAATCCCCAAAACCCCATAAAATCCCCAAGGACCAAGTATGCTAATATAATTAGGATAATCCTGCCCTCCTCTGTGACATAATATCATTCCAAACATTCCCAAGCAGCAATGAAATACCTGCACACCTTTAACTTTGTGCACTGCTCTGAACCCTGAATAAGAGCTCTTGCACACAGGTCCTCACATGCAGGTCCTCACTGCTAGACTGAGCCTGGTCCATTGGTGTCTACTCCTCCTATAAGAGTTCCTTGTGTGGCATGCCATGCCTACCTTTTCAAGGACCTGTGTGCTGGATAGGGAGAGAGTCACGGATCCCTGGCCCCCTGCGAGCGAGCCTATCTCTGGCCAGCAGGAGACAGGCTTCATCGGGGAAAGGTGAAAGCGCAGACAGAGCCTCACATACACGCGGCTGGGAGCTGTGTCCGAGCAAATCTCAAACTGTATTCCAATATCCATCATATATATAACCCAAGGATGCATTGTATATCTCTTTCACAAGGGAGCAGGAACAAAGCTATTAGCACTTACAAATAGGATTAGGGCTATCAGCCATCCCCCCTGCCTCCTGGGGTCACAGGTGTGCTAGGATCAAAAGGCATGAGTTACCATGCTCCTGGCTCGGACATCCAGCTGCATTCTAAAACTTAGCTCACAGATATTCAGCCAGGCTGGGTCCCAACACCTGTGAGTATAACAAATCCTTTGGTTGTCTCTTAGTAATTTATACAGCCATATTGGAATGATCGCCTAAGATCCCATAAGGAAGACTCATGCCCCCACTTACAACTCAGTGTTTTCAAGGAATGTGTCCATTTAATCTAAATTTTAAAAAAAAAGACATAAAATGATTTACATTCTTTAGGATCTTCTTAATGTCTATAGAATCTATGGTAACATCGTCTCATTCCCAATATTCACAATTCGTGTCATCATCCCTCTCCTACCCCTTCTCCACACACTGATTAGTCATGGTACAGGTTCATTGGTTGGGGGAAAAAATCTTTGGGCATTGACTTTTTCTGCTTATTTCAATTTATGATCTGGTCTTTATTATTTCATTTTTCCTGTCTAGTTCTTGTTTGCTCTTTTATTGGTATTAAACAGAATGGGCTTTGTTGTGACATTTCCATACAGGCATTATTGACCATTATCTTCCTTTCCTTGAGCCTCTTAACCATGTCTTTCTTATTCCCTGACAATCTTCTTTTCTAGATTCCACACAAGAAAATGTCTCTATGAATCTGCCTTATTTTACTTAATATTGCTGAATCCAATGAAAAGCGGCCTATGGGACAAAAGGGTTTATTTTGGCTTATAGACTCCAGAGTAGATTCCATCAAGGCAGGGAAAACATGGCATGAACAAAGGTTGGACATCACCTTCTGGCCAACATTGGGCGGGCAGCAGCAGCAGAAGAGTGTTCGAAAAAAAACAAA
>PVHP010038341.1:0-16931 GCA_004024765.1 Zapus hudsonius | reverse complement strand
TGCACAGGCTGCCAGGGGAAACTGATCAATGACAGCTGGAGTAAACAGAGACGATTGACACGAAACACAATCTGCGGCCATGAGTAGGCTGACCACACCTCCTACTGGGAGGGAACAGCGAACCAACAAAGGAGCACTTGGTGTAATGGAGGAGCCTCGGCCTGGGGGAGACAATCAACAGCTTTCAAATTCGACCAATCTTCCACTCAGTGAGGGGGACCCCTTGTTTGGAACTAGGGATTCAGGGCGATAGGCACCGGATCCCGTACTTTTGGGCTCCCAAAACAAGATGCACTATGGGAGCGAGTGACTAGGAGACTACTAAAAATAGAATCTAGGTAATCCAGAATTGTGTATATTTGTTAACCTACACTGATCTCACTCTCCGATGGAGACTGTGTTTGTATTTTTCAGGATGCAGCAAGAGAGCTGGGGCCCATCTAACCCTACCAACCAACCGTAGGCCGATAGCTGAGATTCTGGCAAGAGAGGACCCACCACAGTCATATCGTGGAGTATCCAAATGGAACTCCGCAGAGAATGACGGGATGAACAAGGGGCCCACAGCCACAGCCATTAAATCAACACAGGATAAGCCAGTGAGACAGAAACCAATGATTTTGACACAAAGACCTCTAAGCTCACAACCTTAAAGCAGCCTTAATACTCATCCACCATGACTCAGGGAACTATGCGGAAGAAGGGGCGGAAAGATTGTAAGAGCCGTGGTGGGGGAGATTATCCAGAGGCATGGCCAGGAAAACCTGGCTGAATACTAGGCTATCCATGGTCCCCTGTCACAAGGACTGAACCAGACGACCCATGGAGGAGGTTATCCAGTGGAGGGGGGAGGGGAGGGCAGTGGGGAATTGGGGATAACCACTCATTGTTTGCCCACTAAATGTTGTAACTCATTATGGACAATAAATTAAAAAAAAAAAGAACAGAATTGAATGCCGCATACTCTCCCTCGTATATGGTCCTTAACCAGCATAACTGTTTTCTTTATGCAGTCTAGTAGAAAGAAGTGAAACGTTATGAATGAGGGGTAAGGGATGGGGGAGGGGAATGTCTTAAGCATGAGGATAAACCATATTAGGTTCAAAACTATAAAATCCTTACGAGCATACTGTAACCTATTGAGAAAGTAGTGAGCGTCACCTGGCAAGAGAGGCCATGAGTAGTAGGGGAGAAAGTCTAAACCTGTGAATAATTAGATCAGCCTGACAAACCCTGGTTCCAACCACTGGTTCCTTCCCTCACTGAGCTGTTGACCAAAGCGACCCATGAGGTTCCAACAACAAGACAGAATTCTGTCAAAGCTCTTGAGTGCCCTCCCCAGGCCACTTCCTTCTGGGAGGAAGCCCTCATGATCGCAACTTGGGTAGATCCCAACAGCCCCTATGATTCACAAGAGTGGTGCCAAACAGAATACCTAGCTAGAAACAAAAAGACCTCCCCTTCCTTTCTCCCGATATTAGCAGTGATAAAACAATGTTTAAATCAACCCAAAATAAAATCTGACCCTAAAATACAAAAGAGTACCAGTTCTAATAAAAAGTGCCCCGAGGATAACTCAATGACAGATATGCCGTCTCTAAAAAATGCCATAGAAGCATTAAAACAAATATCCATATGTGCCACTGCACAACCAGCAGCGCGGTTTCCAGCCGTGCTGAAGCCTGAGCCGCCCCAGCCCCAGTCTGGCATGCCCACCAGCCTTTCCAGAGAAAGCGCTGTTAACCCCTCAATGCCCAGATCTACCTATCCAGCTTTGCCTCTGCCTTAGCCTGCAATACAAGAGAAACCAAAAATCAAAACAGCCCCCTTCCCAGCCCTCCCAGTTTCAAAGCAACTGTGCGAAATCTCCCCTGCTCCCTCAGAGGAGCCACTTATGATCTCACAACAGCTACGTGAAATTCGAGATCAAAATTGGAATACTGAAATGCAGGAAGCTAAAACTATCTCGGCTTTTCCAGTAAATATTCAGCCAACTAGGTCCAAGCCCACCAATTGGTACCCATATCAAGGGAGTGAATTAAAAGAACTAAGACAGGCTGTCAGAGAAGATGGAGTACATGCTCCATGGACCAAATCCCTTCTCCACAGCATGTGTGGAGCACTTAACACCCCACAAGATTGGCGGGATATATGTAGGTCCTCTCTCCCCAGTGCCCTGTTCCTCCAATGGGAAGGGCTTTATAGAGATGAATGCCTCCAACAGTTAAGGAATAAGGAAGGTAGCCAGGAAACTCCTTGGGGCTTTGATGAACTATTTGGACAGGGCAACTTTTCCACGGGCATAGAGCAAGCCCGCCAGCCTCCTGGATATTATGAACAGGTTCACCTGTGTGCCATCCAGGCATGGGATAGAATTACGCCCCCATCTGACTCTGGAGATGATGCTGCTCCTCCGACAAAAGCCAGAAGAGCCCTTCTCTGATTTTATTCTAAGAACTAAAACTAATTTAGAGAGAAAAATCCCTAATACAACTGCCAGAGACATATTCATTAGGACCATCTTATGGGAAGGGATGACTCCAGAATATAGGTTAGCTTGCCAAGGACTAAAAAAATGAGCATTATGACAAGTGGATAGTTGCCACCCAAGACATAGGAACAGCATCTCATAAAACTGCCTCTCTGGCACAGGCTCTTGCCACAGCATTACGCCCCCAGGGAAAATGCTTTACCTGTGGTGAGGAAGGACACTGGAAAACAGAATGCCCAACACAAAATGACTGATGAGCCAGAGGATATATATTTTTAAACTTTTAAATCGTATTTTTATTTACTCATTTAAAAGGAGGAAGAGAGAGAGAGAGAATGAGAATGGGCACACCACAGGATCTCCTGCCACTGTAAACGAACTCTGGATGCATGTGCTGCTCTGTGTATCTGGCTTTATGTGGGTACAAGGGAACTGAACCCAGGCTGTTGGGCTTGACAAGCAAGTGCCTTGGACTGCTTAGCCATCTCTTCAGCTCTACACTTTAATCTTTTTATTGACAATTTTCATACATGTACATAATGCATTTTGATCATACTCCCCTCCTGCTACTTTCTTTTGTCCCCCTTCCTTTATGCCCCCTCCACTGAACCCCTTCTTCTTTGCCCTAGTCTCTGTTCTATTTTGATGTCTTTTTTCCCATCCTCCATCATCTATGCTGATTTGTTGACGGGCCTATATCATGCAGGTAACACCTGCTTCTGTGAAGTCTTGAATGCAATGGGCACTTTATGTCCAGAAGAGCAGAGGATATATATATATCACAATCAAGTTTACCATAAAGATGAGAAATTATCTCTTCCAGAGTATTCTTTGTATATTTCTATCATGTGTGTGTGTGTGTGTATGCGTGTGTGTGTGTGTGTGTGTGTGTGTGTGTGTGTGTGTGTGTCTGTCTGTCTGGAAACTGGCAAGGGTGGGGTGAGAATGCAAGGAAGAAAATTGTGACAACGGTTGCTCTGGTAGAAATTATAAAACAGACATGCAACTGACCCTGAGCTGTCTTTTCAGAAGGAACTGTCTGTGTAAGAAAGAAATGACAGTGGAAAATAGAGATGCAGGCAGCATCCTCAATACTACCTTCTGGCTTGGCGGATAGGTAAGGGAAGAGAAGAGGATGAGACAGGGGTCCTGGCTTGGCATTGCTTATGGAAGAGTGTAAGAAAAAAGACTAGTACAAATTACACCTGTGCTAACTGGACCCTGATGAGGTCCAAAAACTTGGAGTTCATGAGAAGGAATGAGGAAAATAAAATGAGGTAGAAGTAAATAGGGCAGGAACTGGACATGAGTGAGCTGGTCTATCACACCCAGTTTACTGCCCCAAATAGAACTTTGTTCACCAGAGAGTTAAGAAGGGAATTAATTTATTAGGGAACTCAGGATAAGTATGAGAACCCCAGAGTGAGATAGGAAAGGCTCTGGAGGATCAACATGACTTAGATTAGTGTGTAGATTGGGATTGTAAAGTATAAAAGCAAGCAGAGGGGAAGAGGAAAAGAAAACTCATACAAAAGTCCTGCCTAGGTTGCTCAAAGACAACTGTGTCAGTGTTTGTCAAGGTTGAGTTCCTAGGAACTCAGACCACATTCTATTCTCATGGACCAATAGAAAGCTTTAAAGTCAGCAACACTCACTAAAGACAAGAAGTTCTGGTGGTCACCACTATGCCCATTTCAGTGGAGGAAGGAGATTTTGAGGGATAGGAACAACCACAGCCACTTCCCTAATGGGAGTGGCAAAGGTTACCTGCAGGCCAGGACCATGTAGGATGACCAGAGACCCCACACTGGATTGCAAATTCACTGTTAAGGTGGCTTTTCCCTCTAAGCATAGCATGATCACCCCGTCGCCATCTTGGAGTACGGATAACCTTGGCCTGTAGCCATGATTGTAAAATGAGCAGAGCCATACAGTGAGAGCGAGGCCTAATGGTACTGGTAAAGGATCACTGATACTCCTAATAGAAGGGGAATCACGGGATGATCGCCTAGGATTCCAGCCATTATTACTTCCTGTTCCCATCCTATAGGAAGTGGAAGATTACCGCAAGTGAGACTTTCTCATTCACCTTCCATGAGTTTACCATTTTTGATGAGGTAGGACCTTGTGAAGATGCAGCTGTATTGGGGTCACTGACACTCCTATAAGTCACCCCTCACCCACGCTCCTATAAGTAAACCCAAATAAATTTTCTGGTTCACCAAGCTAGAGCTCGGTGGAATTGTTACTGTGGTCTCTTGTCAATGTCATATCTTGGGTGAATAGACATCTCCCCAGGAAAAGTAACACAATACTATACCTACTGATGTGCAGAATATTTGGTTTTGGGTAGATGTTGAGGCCAGGTGTGTCTTGGTTTCCACCAGCAACCATGAGCATAAAAGACATTAGCCATCAGAACAGTGAAAAAGATCAAGTTTACCACAGAGATGAGCAATGATCTCTTCCAGAATATTCTTGATATATTTCTATCATGTACAAAAATACACTGGGAGTGGATATTGTTCTCCCAGCCTGAGGCCCTCTCAGCAGCCAGGTGTGACCAACACAGGAGCAGAAACTGAGCACAGCACCAGCAGATACAGACCTATTGGAGAAACTACTTATGTTGTTTTGTTAAATGGCTGTGATGTGCCTGTCAGACTACCATAGATTATTACTACAACGCATGGTTCATTCTCATGGCTCCATCCCATGGCCTCTCAAAAAAAAAAAAAGCCACATTGCAAATCCAATAACCCTCTCTTTCCTGAATTTATCATATTCACAAACCCATTATCAAGGAAGCTAACAAATTTGTTAATTGAGGGGGATACAATCCTATGGGGAGGAGAGATTTAAAAAATCACTGTGACTCACTGGTCAGCCAAAATGACTTAAAAAATGGCAGCTCCAGGTTCAATGAAAGACACTGGAAGAGCAATAGAGGAGGACACGTGGCCTCCTCCTTACCTCTTGATACTCGCACATTTACATAGCACACCACACATACACATCACAAAAAGAAAAATTTTAAAACTGCAGTAAGTTGACTAAAAGACTTAATTCAGTTGTTCAGCAAAGGTCTCATTCACCAGGCTGCTTGTGCTGTAACATAGCCACCAATGTGGCGGCTCCAAGAGGAAAGAAACCAGCGCTTGACGGCCTGGGTTGATAAAATAAAAACATCTGAAAAAAGACTAAAATTTGTGGACAAAATTGAATTGGTAAAGGATAAATTTCTGGGTATCTTAATACTTGAAAATTTTTAAAAGAAATGCTATATAAAAAGAAATATATTTATCAGATGGAATATTTTTGTGTCATGCCGTCGTATGTGTAAGAATTTAACTTTGAGAGTATTTCCCAAAATGCGTTCAAGCAAATACTTTCAGAAGTTCTCAAGCACTTAAATCTATCTTTCTTTCTTTTTTCTCTTTTCTTTTGTTTTGCTGCTACTGCTGTTTGGATTGCTTTGAGACAGGGTTTCACTAGATAGCCCAGGTCTCCTCACAGTTGTGGCAATCCTCTTGCCTCAGCTTCTGAAGTACTGGAACTTGCAAACACGAACCACCATGCCAGACATATCATCCTCTCCAGAAAATGCATGATTATGTTTCTCATTTGTAAAGTGTTTTCCTCTCCATGCATCTAAACCAGAATTTTGGCTGGCTGAGTTTCTGAAGAATTATGCAAAGCACCTAGTTCAGAAGATTTTGTCAACTGATGTCCAAGGGTAATACAATATATTTATAAATGAAATTGAGCACGGATATTTCCAAAAACATTGCTTGATCTGGGTACCATTTTCATTAAATGTTTCTCTATAATTCCTATATTTCACAAATGGTCCCCCCTGTGCCTCAACTTACAATATACACATATGATATTGAATTTTCAATGACTCTTCTTGAACTTGTCAGAAATGAACCCTGGACTTAATGTTTTAGAATGCAAATCGACATTATACAATAGCCCTTGCTTTCTTTTTCTTTCATGGCATTCATACCTCTAGCCTGTGCTTTAAAATAGCTTTGTAATAATCTGTGTCTGATAACTAAAAACGAAAGTTAACAAAATCCATTTAATTCAACAACAAATTCTTGGAGGAAAAAAAGTGCACTTTTGTTAGCTAATTTAAGAGCAAATGAAAGTTTGCCTCTAAAGAGAGAGGAGAGATAGATCAAACTGTCTCCTTTGCCTGCTTGCCAGACGATGCTAAGAAGTCGTTGTCCTTTTCCACTCAGGCATAAATGCCTAAAAAATCCTTTTTCTTCTCCCTACCATTGCTTAACCGGTAATGCTCTTCTCAGACAGCAAGATACCTGCATGTCTAAACATTTATCTATACTAATACAGTTTCATTTCATGTGAATGGCTGCCAACGGGAACTAGGCTGTCGGCTTCATCCCATCAAAAAGACTTTCAGTCCCAGGGACTGATGGCAGGTTCCAATTGTTAAGTCATTCTTGCTTGAACTGAATTTTAAAGCCAGGCTCCTACCGTTAAAGAATGAAGCTCGAAGAGGCTATTTAGCCAAAAATGTTGCAGTTCTAAATATAGTACTCTGGGCTATAGATTTTGTTCCTGTGGTCATGATTTTTTAAATCTGAGCACCGAAATTCCAGGGCAGCAAATGTGTAAGGGTAACCAATACTGCATAATAGTCCTTGTTTTGGTACATTCGCTTTGTAGTGATTTATTAAGGGAGACTGAAAAAGCCTGATTAAAATGCATAAACAGTGCTGAACAGTAAACAACCATGTCTAAGGATGAAAAAATGGGACCCACATGCTGTGCATGGAAATTGCCCTTAACAACATGGCCTATTGTTGAACAGATAGGAAGCCAAAGGTTGCTTGTAATCGAATTTGAAGTTTCCCATCACTTATAAAAGCAGCATTTCCTTGTGCAAACGTTTCAATTTGTTGTAGTTAAAAACTGCTTCCTGACTTACGCCTTACAGAAACCAGGAGTTCCTTTGATTGTCAGGTGCATAGAAAAATTTAACCAGGGTGCACACTAGATGTTACAAAATGAAACCAAGTTTGTAGGTTGGAGGAGAAATAATTTCGAAAGAATAGGCACAAATAAATGCAGCTAGAGAGCTCAGGACAATTATTTCCTTTGTATTTCATCTAAATGGGAGGGGCATTTGGTGAGTTAGCTAAGCGCTCGAATCTCTTCTCTTTTCTCACTCAAAAGTAAAATAAAATTTAAAAAGAAATTGTTAAAAGAAAAAGCAATAATGAAAGAACCAACTTAGTACTACCTGAACCCAGTGCATGGAAAAATACTCAAAGAGAAAAATTCATTAATAAATAACTTATCTGATGGGTTGATTTGCATGGATGCAAATATTAGCATCATTATATAATAATTATGTTTTAAAGACTACTGATTGCTCATAAATACAACAAGACATTCAACTGCTAAACTTTTAAGCCATGTTTATTTTTCCACCATATAAATATAATATAGTAGAGTAATTTACATAAGTTGCTAGAAACAGTAACTAGAAAATCTTAATATTACTATTTAGACATAATTATATCTATCAATTTATTCTAACTTTCTGTATGACATATAAATGAGAGCTGTAAAGAAATTCAGTTCAAACCAGATATGATGGCACACATCAGTAATTTCATCACTACAGAGGCTGATGTAGGTATTATAATTGTGAAGCCAGCTTTAGGTAAACAGTGAGAGCCTGTCTCAAAGGGCAAAGAGAAACAAAGCATCTCAAATTAAATAAAGAGCATTCCCACTCCTCTGAGTTCAGATTCCTAATAGTAAAATAAAATTGGCCCTTATAGAAAGACCAGAGACCACAAGTCTATGGATGCATGAAGTAAATAGTAAATAATTTTATTTCTGCCTCCCCTAGAATCTACAATGACCACAGCACTCATAGTTTCATTTTCCTTTTCTTTGGGGACAGAGTAGAAAGTCTAAGAACACAATCCATAAAGAAACCTGGGATACTTTCTGTAGTCTCCCTATGCATCTAAGAACCCTGTGCCCTTCCTAGATGTGTAGGGAAACGTTGTAGCCTGTAGTCCTCAGTGCAGCCACACAGTGAGAAAGGCAGATTTGGGCCAAATATGACTCCACAGTTCCGGATCAACAACCGAAGGAGCGTCGGAAGGGTTCTTGTTCCTCTTCAGATTCAGAGTCTATGTATATTACAGGAAGAGTGGTTTGTCAGTTGTGATTAGACATGCTTGTTATTTTAGCATGCAGGAGCCCAAGGCAGAAAGATTGCTTTGGTTCAAGACCAGCCTAGGCTATATCATGAAATCTTGTCCTCCCTCCCAAGAAAAAATTCTGCCAAGGCCTAGGAAACATTACAGAGGAAGTGAAAAACTAAATATGAGTGCTGCTCTCACAACTAGCTGAGAACTTCCTCCAGAGAAATGACACTGAGGAGACTCAAAACTCATCAAACCAGAAAAAACAGAGGCTGCTAGAAGCTCAACACAAAAGGGGCTTCTATCATCCCCCCAAGGCTCAGGGAACATTGAGGAAGAGGGAATGGAAACAATGTAAGAGACATAGGGTGGGAAGAAGTCTCCTGAGGCATTGTCCCCCCACCAGTCACAGAGACGCCACAATGAATACCCATAATCCCACTGAGGAGGGCCCTCAGTGGAGTGGGGGTGACAGAGAGAGAACCTCAGAGCACAAACCTAGGGGAATAGGACTAATATGTAAGGTCACATTAGCTAGTGGATTAAATATATCTGAAGAAATTGCCAAAGAATATACAGATTGGCATATCTGTATGGACATGAATGGAAATATTTTTAAAGCTGTAAGTCAGTAAAAATACAAAAATAACTTCAAAAAAGAGGGAAAAAGAGAACATCAGTTTTCATTAAACTTGTGAGCATAATTCTTTCTTTGGCAATAACTTCAATATCCAATGACACTGCTTTTCAGATCCAGTCACCAGTCACCATCTTAACCACAGAACTCATTATGGGATTCTATTGCTGGAATATTCTAGAGTCTTCCTATGCCCCCTTGACTCGTGTAATAAAGTCATAACAAGTAGCAAGACACTCTGCAATCTTTCCCCACCTAGCCAATTGTCAACATTAATTCCACCTCATTTCTCTGTACATGCTCTGCTCCCAACACCAGTGTACTCACCATGTCTCAGGCACAGACCCTGAACACTTGCCACTCCTCCACGCTTTTGCTGGTGCTTTCTGCACCGTGAGTCTCCCCTCTTTGTTGACAGAAATCCTATGAATTCTTAAAGCCATACCTAAATTTTCTCCATCAAATATAAGCACTTCTTCCTCAACTGCTTTAATATACAATCTATTTAGCACATCCCTTAACCTCATAATTATTGATAATTATTTACATAAATGCCTTTCTCAATAAATCATAATAATATGACGAATAATGACTATACTTTAATCATGTTTGACTTTCCCACAGCCTAGCATAATACTTTCCAGAAAAACAATTTTTACTGAATGTGCAATGTACAGTTTTAATTTTTTTAAATATAAATGTGGTAAATTCCTCTATAAGAGAAAGATTCCCAGGTAGTGTCAGATTAAAATACAAGACACTCATCCTATAATTTTACCCAAGTTTGAGAACCCTAGTTAAAAGATATGCTCGTTTCCCACTGTTCGGATTAACTTCTGAGTGTCCACAAATTAATGTGAGTGGAGACTGATTGTATCAAATTTTCCTGTAGCTATGTTGTATAGCCTCCTTGAACCCCTTTATGGAAAGCTGATGTAGTATCAGGGATCTAGAAAGAACAAAAGAATCAAGATTCTCATTTTTAAGTTATTCCTGAGAATCCCAGGAACTGCAATTCCAGATACCCATGCAAATTCTTCACATAATTAACTGGTGTAAGATGTTGGGACATTCTGCTTTTCATTCTGTATCCAGGGCATGTCTTCCCACTGCCCATTTTATCATCTCCCTACAATCCAACTACAATGAGGTCACTGTCTTCTCTGGCTGGGCCAACCTTTTATAGATCCCAGAGGATCCATGTCTACCACAAATTGTGTGATAACATCTTCTAACCTTATTTTCTACCTACATTTACCTCTCACCCCCAGCTCTTTTCTTTTCTGGTTTCCTAGGCAACATTTTGCTAACCTAATAATAAACCACTGCTTTGCCAACTGAGTATGGTGATTCAATAGAAACCCTGGTATTCTCCTTTGCTTCTAGATAACATCTGAAATTTAGCTGGGTTTCTTGGGACAGTTCCTGAAGACTCCTTAGATGTCTGATCAAAGCAGGTTGGAATTTCCTGCAGGAGTGGGTGATGTACATTTTGAAGGAATTATTTTTTTGGAGAGAAATCTCACAGCATTCTTCAAATCAAATGATGTAAGCATCTGTCTGCTGATGAGTTAGGCAGAATCCCTTATTTTCAGAAGTTTAATTCATGTGTTCAGACCTAACTAAGCATTCTTCCCACAGAGTAAATTATATTTATCCAAATTCTACCCCCCATTGAACTCCCAGCTGCCTATAAGGAATGCAATGCTACTCGGTGGGTGCTCTGAGTACCACCCTACAGACACCAGGGAAGAGAACCTTCATGATCTTCAAGTCTGCCCTCTCAAATCTCTGTTTCTTTACTTCTACAAAGACTCCCAGGAGAATATGGCTTACCCGGAAAAAAAAATATTCCCACAGAACCACACACATATTTAAATAATGCAATTGACTAATCACAGGGAATCAATTTCCGGCCATGCAACATACTGAAAAAATAAATGTCACAGGATAAAGCCAGTGAAATTGGCCACATTGACACTGAAGTTTACTCAGTCACACAAACTACTAACAGATACATGAAGGAACCAGGAGGGACACAGCAAATTCTGGATCAAGCAGAGACTAGGCATTGTAAACTTGTTTGTAGTGAGGAGACTATGCAGACCTCCTTCTATTGGCATATTGCTCCACACTCAGAAGCTGCAAAGCCCTAGCTGTAAGTGATATGCTCTTGGGAGGTTGCTGGTACCTGAAACAAAGAGGCATGCTTTAAAAATAACCAAATGGAATTAGTATCAGGATACAATGATGGTGCTGGATTCAAGGAAAGAAAAGCCTCTTGGATCCTGAAAATTGAAATCTCCAACTATTGAAGTTACTTTCTCATTGCTGGGATGAACATTGGACCAGAAGCAGTTTATGGGATGGAAGGGTTTATTTCAGGCTTACAGAATCAAGGGGAAGTTTCATCTGGGTAGAAGAAGCTGGTTCACTTCCTTAGATCAATAGCAGAGAAACACCACCAATACACCACAGCAAGCACTAACAGCCAGAGCTCAAACCACTCTGAATAAGCCTTAGGGCTGGACATAAGATCTGCCCCCAGTGACACCCTCCTGCACGTGGCTGGGGACTTAAATTGCAATCTTAATCAAAAAATACCTCATGCCATGGAGGACATGCATTCACATTCAGACCACTACATCAACAGATCATAATCACACCTCTCTTCTGTGTGTGGGTTTCATCTTTCCCCATTCATTTCATCTGCTTTCATACAACATGTTCTCTAACTACATTGTTGCCCACTCTATGAAGAGACTAAAAGCTTTTTCCTCAATGAAAAGAAAAAGAAATAAGTAACAATTGTAGGTTGCACATACTAACAAAAAGGTAGACTATGGTTAGCATTTTTCTAGTTTTTCCTCTAAGACAAGGTTGGAAGAGAAAACAGTAGAGATATTTAATCCTGACATGAAACTTATGATAAAACAACTTAAGAATAAAATCAAATTATATTTTCAAAACTACTATTTGAAAATGGGAATTGTTTTAGTATGCATCAGAAACTTCTACCTGTTCTTATGAACCCTAACTATTCATTTATTTGTCTTTTTTAAGTTTTTATTGCTTAGAATTATATATTAAAAAAGAATTATATATGACACAACAATATGCTCAGTATCATAGGTTCTTAGATAAAGCCATTAAGTCCATGATGACATTCCCTCATATGCATTAGTTATTCTCACCCCCCCATGACTCTTACATTCTTTCTGCCCCCTCTTCCACAAATTTCCCGGAGTCATAGTGGGTGAGTTTAAATTTTGCATAGTTATTAGGTTTTTAAGAGTCTCTAAATTTGTGTTACGGACAATTTTGGGCACCCTTGGTGCCTCTCTCTATTGTCCTTCTCTAGGTTATCTGCCTTGCTGTGGGAGTAGCTCTTTTGCTCGTTATCTCACTTCCTTAGAGGTTGTGTTAGGGCTCTGCATGGATCATATCCTGCTTGGGTGTCCCCCGTCGCATGAGGTCCCTTTGGTGGAGTTCGGTTGTCCCCGGTTCTCGTTGCTTTCTGAAAAATACAAGCAGAATCTCCAGCGGAGAGTGAGATTATTATTGGTCAATTGAGACAAATATTGCTAGGTTGGTGAGCATTTGGTGGGTGTAGCCTTTCTGTGATGACTTCCCAATATAGATGTGGTTCTTGGTCCCCCTTCAAGATTGCCTTGGGTCCCCTTACCAATCAGGGGTTCCCTGCCTTTGATCGGATCTCAAAGCCAATTAGCCAGCTGTCGATTACCCACCTAGGTTGGGTGCCACTATTGCACAGATGGGCACTTCTTGACTTGCTTGTCTGTGCCATATAGCAGTCTTTTTTATTGCTAAGTAGATTTTTTTTTTAGAAATAAAACTTGATGGAGTTGATTTAACTTAACATTATTCCTTTGGGCTCTTAAATGTTTTTCTACACTGATAGTTTGCCATTGCCAAAGTTTGGGCCTCCTGTCAGTAATTTTAATCAAATTTCATTTCAAATGGTCACACAAAGTGACAGAGATGCCAGTTCTGTCTTGTTCTCATATTATGTCCCTCTGTCTGTTCCCCAAAACTCAGGACCTGAGATGATGCTTACCCTACCAGGATCTCAGAGCAAAGGAAATCATATGGTACAGTAGTAATCAAATTATTTATCCTTTCCAGTGATAAAAAGCTGAGACTGTTCACAAAAGAAGAAATGAATGACTGGAAAGTGTGTTGGAAATGCTCATCTGTTGTTTTTTAAATGTCATAAATTAAAATAACAGGATAGTATTTCCCCCATGTTAAATTAGTAAATTTTTTAAGTTGCTAAATATTAATACCCAGAGCATAGAGAAGCCAGCCCTTGAATGTGTCATAGGTAGGTGTGTTAAATGCACTAACCAAGACTTTTTGCAATTTGTTTTGCAATAGCATAAGATATATGTTTTTTGATCTTTTTCTGTTCATTTATCTTTAGTGAAATTTTTAAAAATTGAACGCCACCATATTTTTACATATTGCCTATAGCATTGAAGAATTTTTAACCAGATTATATATATACATATGTGTGTACATGTTATGATATAGCTATATAACTTTACTATCAGCTTTAAAGTTTATTTTAGGAGAGTCTGATGTTTAGATGCTTATCTTAAAGTCATCAACCAAAAACAGTAAGAAATGCAATTGTCCTGTAGTAATAGCAACCAAAGAAAAGAACAAACAGAAAGGGGAATCAAGATAGAAATAGAAAAAAATTATCTTGAATAGTTTCAATTTTTCTTTCTATACTTTCTATTTTTATGCATCTTTCCAAATTAAAATCTATATAACAAATGTTTATTGAGTGCTAAACTCGCCTAGACACTGTCCTAGGTACCCAGATATATCAATGATAAAAACTAATTTTCTATTGCCAATAGGGTTGCCAAATGAAACAATATATATATATATATATATATATATATATATATATATATAAACCAGAGACATGGTCCCCCTCAGTACCAACATACAAAGGGGGGTGGAACCGGGTTGACTCCTAGGCTATCCATAACCCTCTGCCCCATGGACTGATCCAGACTGCCCACGGAGGAGGATACCCAGCTGATTTGGGACACAGAAGAGGGAAACTGGGGAGTTGGGGACATCAGCACATTATTTGCTTATTAAGTGTATCTAATTATGGATAATAAAAAATAAATAAATTTAAAATATATATGTATATTATGTAGAGTCATCTACTTACATTTTAACTTCAAAAAATGAATAATTTTTACTAGAGGCATAATAGTTTATCTGACAGTCTGATAGCTGTGACTCTCAAGGAATTTATTGGGGCATGTTTCTTGCAATGACTATGAATTGTTTTATTTTTTATCTATTTCACTGTAATAAAATACAAAATGCATTTGCCATTTTATCTAGTTTAAGCTGAAGTGCAGTCATGATGTTGTGCGCCCAGCTCTACTATGTACTTCAGAAGCTTATCACCTTAGTGGGAAAATCCCATACGCAGTAAGCTTTTACTCCCTAATCCTCTCTTCAGTCACTGGTAAATACTAATCTGCTTTCTGACTCTATAAATTTTCCTTTTGTGGCAAAATTTCATTTCATGCAAATGAAATGCAAGACATGGTCTTTGTTGTCTGGCTTCTTTCACTAGACTAATGCATGTAAGGCTTATCTATGTTGTAAGTCATATCACTTTCCTTATGGCTGAATAATATTCTACTCATTTATCTACTAATGGGCATTTGAGTTGTTTCTAGATTTTTTTGTATATATATATATATGTGTGTGTGTGTGTGTGTGTGTGTGTGTGTGTGTGTGTATGTATTTGTTTGCAAGCAGAGAGAGATAGAGAAGAGAGAGACAGAGAGCATGGGCACACTAAAGCCTTCAGGCACTGCCAAAGAACTCCAGATGCCTGTACCACTTTGTGCATCTGGCTTAACGTGGGTTCTGGGGAATCAAATCCCAGTGGTCAGGCTTTGTAGGCAAGTGCCTAACCACTGAACCATCTCTCCAGTCCTGGTTCAAACTTTTGACCATTGTGAAATACATATTAACTTTAAACTTTTGAAAAAAAAAAATTTAGTTTAGCCAGTATCCCTGAGAGATAATGAAGATAACATGTATCTTTCAGAGCTCATCATCCTCTGTGTGAGTAAAGTAGCACTATCCAATCAGTACAGAATCATTCATTAAACAAGAAAAATGTGTAGGTGTGTGGCAGATGCAAAGAAGCATAAAAACGTAAATCTGTCCATCAAGGTACTTCTACCAAATTCTAGGAAATGGAAGTCCAAAGTCTAGCTTTTACTCATAAGCAAGGCTCATTTGCCTTTCAGCAGAAAGCTGCTGCATCCCATGATCATATTAGAGCTCAGAGTGTCCCTTAGATCAGTTAAGTAGGACACATCATATCAGCATGTTTATTTTTAAAATGTGCCTGGTAGAAAAAAAACGAGACCCTTAACCAAAGGCAAGTCATATTTTCCAATTCTTAAGTCTGCCAAAAGTTGAGAAATATTGGGGTCCCTCCTCCAGCACCTCCCTCATAACACATGTAGGATGACTAATTCCTGCCTTCCCATGCTCAGAAAGTGGTTCTTTTGTTTATGGTTTCCTGAGATTTTTAGATTTGCATCAGCAGATTCTTTCTTCAGCAGCTGGGGGCAGCTGGTTTCCCAAACCTCCTCAACCTGGCTTCTTATGAATGAAGCCTGGACACCTCAACACCACCATTCTGTCTCGGCAGCCAATGCTGGATGCCCAGCACAAGGAGGCACAGAAGGGTGCAATCAGGAATGCTGTTGACCAAAGTGAAGGGTGGGTGAGTCAAGACCCCTGCTGTAGTCAGCATTCTCATCACTGTGAAGCAAAAGCAGCTTGTGGAGGAATGGGCTTATTATGGCCCACGATAGCAGGGGAAACGAAGGCATGAACCAAGGGCGAACATCACCTCCGACACAGCACTGCAAAGAGCGCCAGGAAGGTGTGCCAAACACTGGCAAGGGGAAGCTGGCTAAAAGCCCTCCCCCAACAACACACCTCCAGCTAGGTTCCAATTCCAAAACTATCATGAGCTGGGGATCAAGCATTCAGAGCACAGTAAGTGTATGTTGGACCCCTGGATCAAACCACTACAACCCCTCAAGGGCCTTCCATGGCTCAGTTGGTTCATTCTCTGTCCCACACCTTGACCTTGCCTTCCTTTACCCTTGGCAAGCTTCCTGCATCACCTCACATCCTGCTGCCCACTGACTGAAATGCAATGTTCTCCTTTCCAAACACAATGCAGATCATACCTGTTCTCTACAGTGAACATAGATGTCATTTCTTCCTTGGACTTTACTGCTCCATAATATTAGGATTGCTGAATATTTTATTTTATTTTTTTAAATATTTTTATTTGTTTACAGAGAGAGAGAGAGAGAGAGAGAGAGAGAGAGAGAGAGAATGGGCATGATAGGGCATCTAGCCACTGCAGATGAACTCCAGAAGCATGTGCCACTTTGTGCATCTGGCTTAAGTGAGTTCTGAGGAATCAAACCCAGGTCATTAGGCTTTGCAAGCAAGCACCTTAACTGCTGAGCCATCTCTCCAGCCTCTGAATATTTTAATTCTTGATTTTTTT
>PVHP010038340.1:0-16897 GCA_004024765.1 Zapus hudsonius | reverse complement strand
GAAAATGTTTTATTTGAGAGTTATCATGCTAAACCTTTGTGAAACATAGCCTCACTTAATTTTCAGGTTTATCTTACTGTCAGTAATGTACAGCCAAGCTGAAGAGCTATGTCCTAATACAGCAGCAAAATCCCAACACCCAGGAACACTGCGCAATACCCAGAATACTGTGGGATTCCCACCAATCGGGGTGATAGGTGAAAGTGCAAAGGTGCCCGAGGTTGTCCTCCTTGACAATTCCGTTTCTTCCTGCAAATATCATCTAACTGGTCCAAAGGTCTGGCTACCCTTTCTCAGCCCTCGACTGTACTATGACCCTGTCCCTGTGACTCTGAACCTCAATCAGATTATCAGTTAACTAGAGCAATAATTGCTAATCAACAAATGACGCTGTATGTGAATAACTTCCTACAACTTTTCCCATCTATGAGGACCTATTACAGAGCAGGCAGATTAAGAAAAAATTACCCACAATGCATTTGAGTTTGGAGGGTCATCTTCCTTTGTTCAAGTCAAGGATGTGACACAATGGAAAGACTTTGAGGAGATTTGTTAACTACGTTTGTTTATGGTTACTTTTCTGCTCTCCCATGAGCCCTACACATTAATGAAGAAATTCTCTGCCTGTTAGTCTCTTCCACCAGAAACTATTCATTATGTTATGGAGGCGGAAAGCAACATAATTTAGCCTGCTTCACTCTTCCATAACCTGGGTTTTCATAAACTGCTCCTCTCTGATCTCTGATGTATGTGAGTTGCGAGACTCCTATGCTGGAGTGTGGCTGGGCTTTGGGGATACTAGAGAAAGAAATCTTACTACTCATGTGAAATCAAACAAAAAAAAATAGCGAAGTATGGAAGTAATTATTATTATTTTTTATTTGCAAGGAGAGAGAGAAAGAGAGAAAGAGAGAGAGAGAGAGAGAGAGAGAGAGAGAGAGAGAGAGAGAGAGAGAGAGAGAGAATATGTTCCTGGGTCTCTTCCAATGCAAATGAACTCCATCTAGATGCATGTGCAACTTTGTGCATCTGGCTTTACCCGAGTCCCGGGAAACTGAACCTGGAATGATAGTCTTTGCACCTGCAAGTGCCTTTAACTGCTGATGCAGCTCTCCAGCACGACAAAGTTATTCACTCTCCAGCATAGGCATACTGGGAAGATCAGGGGACCAGCATGCTCAGCCCTGCCCTCTGGGGCACTGATAAGAGCTTTAGGCTTAAATAGGGGAGGAGTTGTGACAGAGGACCTGTCTTGGTCATACTGTGGTCTAGTTGGCCATCATCTCAGGTCATAAGAAGTCGCTTTTGCTCAAGGGAACGACTTGGTTGCCACCGTGGGATGAATGTGTTTCACGGAGAAATTACACCCACTTGAAGCGGGCAGTCCTATAAGGGGTGACGCTTTGCTGACAAGGCTCCTAGGTTCCTGGAATCCAAGGTGACTGACTGCAGGAAAAATTGACTCACAGAAAAGGACACATTTTCTTCTGGGCTTGGGCAATGCTAGCAGTCTCTTCAGAGCTGTTCCAAGGATGTGGAGCAGGGCACTGTGGGCAATGGTAGGGTCCAATCTGCCTTCTGTGATGTCCCGCAAACCTGGAAAATTCCTCAGTTACCTTAGTTACTTATTACCTTAAATAGTTAACATGTCTCCATGCAAAGTGGAGCAGGAATGTGACCCAAAGTATTAAGGTCCTGAGGAAGGCAGCAACATAATGAATGCAGAAATGTCAACCTTTTATCCTGCTTAAGTTACCCACAGGGCATATGCAGGCCCAAGTGAATAGTAAACCTCTTAGCCAAACACCTGTAGTTATCTGTAGGTGTTTGGTTTAAAGGGCTCTGAATTATAATGTCTGCACCAGTCAGTGGTGCAGTTAGGCCACGGGATTCATTTGAACCTCACTCTGTTCATTCACGAAGACAACAAATGACAGTCATCTCATGTTCATTTTAAAAAGTGAACTAAAAAACATCTAAAACATGATGAATGAAGCCCTCAGCCTAGCATGTGACCTCTAAGGCTAGGTGGGCACTTGTTACATGTTCCTCTCAATGCTGGGAATTAAACCTAGCTTCATGCACATGCTATACCCTCAGCTCATTTCTTAATTTTTCATAGAGTTTTGATAAATTTCCCAGGCTGGCCTGAACCTCCCTCTGTATCCCTGACAGACAGTTGAAGGTCTAATCTTCCTGGAATGGCTGGAATGACAGGCCTGAACCACCAGCCCCGGTGATGGCATTGACTGTCTGTGACTGTTTTCTGTCAGGAGAGTCAGTATTCTCTTTTCCTCATGTGAGTTATTATGCTTGATTCAGTTTTCTTACTTAAGATAGGATTGAAGCATCTTCCTGTGTACTCCCATTTTGGGGGGAAGTTAGCCATTTCCTCTTTTGGTCTGTACCCTATGTGACAAACACAAACCATTCCTACTCAGTCTGTTGTCACATCTTTCGCCTCTTTCTGCACACTAAAGGCACTCTACCTGTAGTTATCTCCCCCACTTAATAGTTGTTTGAGAAAGTGAGCATGCCTGTACTAGACAGCCTCCTGTTCCTGGGATGAACATTCAATCTAGACACAGTTTATGGGAGGATTTACGGTTTATTTCAAGTTTACAGCTCCAAGGGAAGTTCCATCAATGTTGCAAGAAGCTGGCTTCCTTTCTCAGATCCAAGCAGAGAGAAAAACAACCAAATAGCCAGAAAACACCAAAAGCCAAAAGCTAGGATCCCCCTCCCTCCCCAGAGCTCACATTGCTCTCCATACCTTTGGGTTAAAATTCAGATCCACCTCCAGTGATGTGCCTCCTCCTTCAGGCTGCTGGAGACTTAAGCAGGAAGTTTAACCTTAGTAAAAAAATACTTGAGGCTATGGGAGATGGACATACATGTAAACTACTACACCGCTCATGTCAGTTTCTTCTCCATTTGATTGATCCTCTTAAAGACTTTGAACCAGGTGTGTTCAGTCATACCTAGTATCCCAATACTTGGGAGGCTGAGGCAGGAGGATTACAGTTCTAGGCTAGCTTGTGATATAGAGTGAGGTTGTGTCTCAAAAAAGTGGTTTTGCTACTGTCCATTTTGTAATTTTCCTTTTTTTCCCTCTGGACCCTGCCTCAAAAAAAATTCATTAAAAAAAAATAAAAGAGCTTTGTTGATTTCAAAGTTGTGCCTGGTTGACCAGGCTTGCCAGTCTCATCCCACATGGCCCATCAAGATTCTTTACAAGCTAAGGTTTTGAAATCTGCTGAGTAACCATGTCAAAGTTAATGATTAGCCAGACAGGCTCCAAGGTCCCTAAACTCCAGGTTTGATCTGGAATCCCATAGAGGGTCCCCCAGTACAAGTAGCACCCAACATGGCAATGCCCTTGGTGAGGGAGAGGGAAGCCAGAGAATCTGGTTTTCAAATACTATTCTCCAACAACCCCCTGCCCTTGGAATTCATAATTCAAAAATTCATGTTCATTTCTCTTTTGGGGAGAGGGGGTGGTTTTCGAGGTAGGGTCTTGCTCTAGCCCAGGTTGACCTAGAATTCATTATGTAGCCTCCGGCTGGCCTGGAACTCACAGTGATCCTCCTACCTCTGCTTCCCAAATGCTGGGATTAAAGATGTGTGTCATCGTACATGCCTGACATGTTCAATTCTTTATTGAAATGTCTTTTAAATTACTAATTAGTCATTGGGTATTTTGTTTATGTATGTGCCACTCTGTGTAAGTGGCTTTTTGCGGGTACTGGGGAATTGAATCCTATCCATCAGAACTTGTAGGCAAGTGTCCTTGACCACCAAGCCATCTCCTCAGCCCCTTACGTACTGTTTTGAAGAGTCTGAGGTATCATCTCAAAGCATTGCTGAGTAACTTGAATGAGATCTTGGGGTGCCTCCTGGGGTGCTTTGGATGAATGAACAACTAACTGATAAAGGAAAAGTCTACTGATTCAAGACTTGTGGGGGACTTTAAGGTGTTTTTTTTCTTTAATGTGAAGAAAAGTTTATAATCGTATTTGTGAGATTCTCATAAAATTTCAGGTTCACATCTGGGAAAGAAGAAAGGTCACACTTGGTCAAGTCTTCACATGGTTCATTGCTATTTTAGTGGTCTTATTTGAAGCTTTGCCTCTGTGTTGGCAATCTTTACAGCACTTATTAGGACTGTCTCCTGTCAGGAGAATTTACTAGGGTGAAGCGCTGCCTTCCTTGTCCCTGTGCTCCTAGACTCCCTGTCTTTTCATCTAGGATAATGTTGGTGTGGCAGTATTCGGTCATTCTCCTCATCATGGTCATTTCACTTTTTGGATAAAAATAATTTCCAGGTGTGGTGGCTGTTAGAAATGACCACCCATGAGAGACCACTCTGAGAGGAAAGGTTTTAATGGGAGGAAAGGCGAGCTGCCGGGCTATTTTCACCAAAGGTGGTGAAAAGGCGCCCGAGGCAGGTTTAGATCAGGGCTTTTAAGGAGAAAATGTTCAGGTTGGGGCCCAGGTGGTCACATGAGGTTGGGTGGAGGGCTCAAGTGGTCACATACTCTCAGGATCAGGAAGGACAGTCCCTCAGGTCATACTGAGATACAGCAGGTGTGGCTCTTGTTTAGAAGGAACTCTTTATCTGTGACTCTTGTTGATACTTCTCTTGAGGCTGGTTGGGGAAGAGGATCAAGGTGAAGCCTTAATTCGACCTAACAGTGGCACATGCCTTTAATCCCAGCACTTGGGAGGCACAGGTAGGAGGATGGCAGTGAGTTCGAGGCCACCTGAGACTAACTAGGGAATTCCAGATCTGCCTGGGCTCGAGTGAGACTTTACCTTGGAAAACAACAAAACAAAACAAAATCAATTTAGCATTTTAGCTAAGACACTACTTTCTACCACCACCCTCAGATTCTATGAACTATTTCTTTCCTTTTCATTCTCACACTTCCTTCTTGTCCATAAGCTTGATTGCTGTCTTTTGCTAGGCCCTCCAGGCAGACTGTTTTACTTACTTTCTAATTCCCTGAGCCTAGGCTCATTAATCCATCATGGCTTCCTAAAGTGCTGATGAATTCTTTGTGGAGTGAATGAGTAAACCAGCATGTTTTGTCTAGACCACTTAGACAAAAGTCCAAGTCCCTTAATTTTCTCATCCCATGTTTTATTCCTGACTGTACAACGACCAGTTTCTTGACTTCCCTGTGCCTCAGAATTATTATTTGTCAAATGGAGATAATAATTTGTATGCACTGAAATGGATAGACATAAAATATAATAGTTCAAGATTAACTACCTTGGGTTAATAGCAAGCATTCTTGGTTTAGATCGCCATCTAATGTCCACTTGAGCAAACAACATGTTAGGGATGCTGAAGGAAAGATGTGAAATCCTTTATTTTTGCAGGTGGGTAAATACATACATCTGAAACTTACTAAGTAGATTACGGAGTAATTATTAGGACTATATTTTAAGTTTTTTTAGTTCTGTGCAATTTATAGGTGGAAATAAAAAAGTGTTATTTTGTTCAACTTTAATTCAATTGAAAAAGGTTTTTTGAGATAGGGTCTCACTATATAGCATAGATCAGTCTCAAACTTACAGCAATCTTCCTACATGAATCTTCCATGTTCTGGAATTACAGACATGAACCACTATACCTGACTACTCAATTGCAATTAAAAACATTGTTATGTATTTTCAAGCAGAGAGAGATAGATAGTCAGAATGGGCACATAGAGATAGATAGGTAGAGATAGATAGATAGATAGAGATCAATAGGAGAGAGAGAGAGAGAGAGAGAGAGAGAGAGAGAGAGAGAGAGAGAGAGAGAGAGAGAGAGAGAGCGCACCAGGGCTTCCAGCAGCTACAGCTGAACTCCAGATGCATGTACCACTTTGTGCACGCGGCTTTGTGGGTACTGTGGAATCTAACTCGGTTGTTAGGTTTTGCTGGAAAACTTCCTAACCATTGGGTAATCTCTCCAGGCCTCAACTGAAATTCTAATATGTGTATACAGTGTGTAGTGTTGAGGGTATTTATAAAAATTATAAGCCTACAGCCTGTCTTGGAGAAGTGTGAGTTCTTAATCACTACCTCTTTCTTGTCAAAGTGATGAGGATTGTAATGGTGGCTCTCTGGCAGGATGATGTCATTAGTGACAACAGTATCTGAGACACCTATTGCTCAGGAGGGACTCAGTCTTAGTGGACCTTAATACCCAGTTACAGAATGGTACCCCTAATTTGTTCATAGTGTGTGCATGACATTTTTACCATAAATTTCTTCTCTCTGCTTATACACTTAAATATGTCAGGCATGGTTCTGAGAACCATATAAATAGTAACTCACAAATCCCCCAATAATCTATAAAGAGGTGGCATTATTGCCATTTTACAGAAGACAAGACTGAGGTGTAGAGAACTGAATTAATTCATCCAACATAAAACTGCTAAGCTAAATTTAACTCACAGATGTCAGCCTTGAGCCAGTCTAGTTCCGCCTTGGATAACATACAATAATATTGCTTTAAAATTTTGTGGCATGCAGAAGTGCTACCCTTAGGCACGAACATATAGTTTATGAATCAACTGGATTATAGCTACCAGTCCTGACGTAAGGCATCAGGTCAAGGTTGTGTGATCTATCAGGTTTCTGGTTTCTGCCTGGCATAGTGGTGCATGCCTTTAATCCCAGCACTCTGGAGTCAGAGTTAGGAGGATTACTGTGAGTTCGAAGTCGTTGTGCAACTTCAGAGTGAGTTCCATGTCAGCCTGAGAAAAAACAAACCAACAGCATCATCATCAACAATAGCAACAAAACAAAACAAAACAAAAACAAAACAAAAACAAGAAGAATTTTGTTTCACTAAGCAGATGAAGGTGAATTCTGCTGTCACTGTGGGGTGATGATGAATCATGGACCTTCTTATGTATCAGTTGGTCACCTTTGCCATCAGAGGTGTGACATCCCTGGAATGGAGCAGGCAGGGGTTGGGGACTTTGTGAGGTCTTCATAATTCACTCCCATGGGGCGTTTGCACAAGCTTGTAGTGTGGAAAGAGTGAGATTTGGGGTAGCAATGAATGTGTGGATGGATGCTCACATTAGAGCGTGAGTTATGACCTTGGGTTAGTTACTCTCCCACAACACTCTAGGGCATACACAGTTCTGTGCACCCCACTGGAATATGTGCAGTGACACACATACTCATACCCAGTGCTCCTTTTGCCTCTTCACCAGCATCTCATCTCATTAAGTTCCTTCAGGATAATACCTAGGTCCTGCAACCTTAGAACTGAAGTAAGGAGGCTGGGCATGATGGCACACCCCTTTGATCCCAGGACTTGTGAGGCAGAGGTAGAAGGATCACTGTGAGTCGGACATCACCCTAAGACTATAGAGTGAAATCTAGCTGTGTAAAATGATGTATTTGTTCTGATTAAGGTGTTCTATGCTATCATTATATAGCATAACTGCCTTCATTGTAGGCCTAGACAGGCAGGTCTAAAATTGTATATGTTACGAATTGAGAGACCTTTATCTTTGGAGGGATTTTTGAATCACTTGTTTTTTAAATGTAGTCTCAAGTTGATCTTTAACTCACAGCAATCCTCCTACCTCAACTGGGATGAATGTGCTGGGATTAAAGGCATGCACCATTATGCCCAGCAAATGGGTGTGTCAGGGCCTCCAGCAGCTGCAGATGAACTCCAGATGCGTGCCACACTGTGTGCATCTGGCTTTATGTGGGTCATTAGGGTTAGCAGGCAAGCACCTTAACCACTGAACCATAAAATGGCTGGTTACTCCAGGTGCTGATGCAGTCCTCCAATGCTAGGGAAATGCTCTACAATGTATTCTGTCATTGTATTTCCTTCTCAACACATAGGGAGTTCCTACTGTGCACAGCACTATGGTCTGTTTCAGGTTCCCTGGTGCATTGCAAGGGTACATCAGGGAGGAAATTCATGACAACTTGAGCTGGGCACTTCATGGGCTCAGAAGTCAGTGGGCAAAACCTTTCAGCTCAGGTCTAATCTCTGAATCATTGCACAGATGCCTACAAAGGTTGAGAAGACAGAAAAAGTCAGTCTTTATGTGTAGAAACAATCTGAGATTGATTCAGGACGCTGATTAGAGTTTAGTTTGTCTGCTAAACTCATGAGGTACCTTCCTGCACATTTCTTCTAAGTGGTCTAGATCATCACTCTCTTCCTAGTAGACCTGGGATGCTTTCCTGGTCTTGGGGGCTTCATCCCTTGATGAATCAGGAAGAAGCAGGTTTTTGTTTGTTTGTTTGTTTGTTTTTGAGGTAGGATCTCTTTCTAGGCCAGGCTGACCTGGAATTCACTACATAGCCTCAGGGTGAACTCAATCTCCTACCTCTGCCTAGAGAGTGCTAGGATTAAAGGCATGCACCACCATTCCCGGCAACATATAATTTCTGAAAAGTCAAAAAATGAGTCCCATATAATTACTATATGCATTAAGGCCAGGTATGGGTCAAAGGACGTGTTGACTCTAATGAGTAAGCAAGCAAGGTAACAAAGTTCAGAGGATATGGGAAGATAAAGGATGTATTTACTCAGGGAAAGAAAGGAGTGCTGGAAGACTAAATATGATATAAAATTTGTTAATATTCTATTATGCAATGCAATCATAACTTTTGTTTTGTTTATCGAGGGGAGGGTTTCACTGTAGCCAAGGATGACCTGGAGTTCACTATGTAGTCTCAGGGTGGCCTAAAACTCACTGCAACCCTCTTATCTCTCCCCACCCCCAGTGCTGTGACTAAACGCATGATCTACCATGGTTGGCAAAAAATTTGTTTTTGATGCAGACTTTCACTCTAGCCCAGGCTGACCTAAACTCACTCTGTAGCCCCAGGCCAGCCTAGAAATTATGGAATTCCTCTTACTTCAGCCTCCTGAATGCTTAAAGGCTTGAGCCATCATGCCTGCCTGGTCAATCATAACTTCTAAAGTTATCTTTTCTACTGCAAAGTACATTTGCATTTCTGCTTGACAAAACCTTATGAGCTGATCAAAGATCTACAATTGGTAAATAATCTTAACATCATATGGGGCCAATCAATGTATGAAGTCAAAGTAACTCTCACCTAAAGGTGAGCACTTGTATTGTGTACTTGTAACACATATTCAAGTACAACATATGCGGTTCTGAAGACCTACCATTGTAAAACTAAGGCAGAACATCTCATTTTAAAAACATTGTCGGGACATGGTGAAACACACACCTTTAATCCCAGCACTCAGGAGGATGAGGTAGGAGGATTGATATGAGTTTGAGGACAGCCTTGGCTACAGAGTGAGTTCAAGGCTAGCCTAGACTAGTGTGAGACCCTACCTTGAAAAAAAAACAAAAAAAGTTTTATGTTGGATTATATGCTGAAATGAGACTATTTTCACACATTAAGTTGAACAAAATCTATTAATATTAATGCCACCTGCTTTCAATGACTCCTGAAAACATTAAAAGTATGTGTCTCATGTTCTATTATTTCTAACACGCCCTTTGGAAGGAAGATAACTCATAAGGAAGTTTTTTAAAACCAGTCTCTAATACCACTTGAAAATACATAAAGAAACATTTTTTGCCTGGTCTTTAAATTTCGTGTAACTTTTCTTAAGATAATTGTCAAGAGGCTGACAAAGATGCTCTTATTTCTCTGTGTTCTCACTTCCAAAAAATGACCAAAAGGCTGAAGACAAGGTTCTGGGTGGTTTACTTATGCCATGGCTTGAGGTCTGGGTTTGAGATTTGTGCTAGATGAGCTGTGAACACTGACAGATTGTGAAGGATCCTGTTGATAAAGTAATCAAAGTTACATGCTAATTTTTTAAAGCTCACACTTGCAAGTCAGTGACAAACAGTGAGCCTATAAACCAGGCTTCCCACAGCTATTTCCCTAGTGAGTCTGGAACACTTAACTGAGTTTAAGATAAGGAAATCACTCATTCTGTATAAAACAGGAGCAAAAGGGACCCATTCTCATTTCTGTTAGGAAAACATATTAGTAGCTGCAGGTGCTCAGTTGCATGTAGACTTGGGTCGTTTCTTACAATTCCCAGACTCCAAAGGTTGCACGGTGTCAATTCTAAAGTGGTTTCCTGCTGCTGCTAATTCACCCATCCCTAATCTCATTAGGCACTTAATTCCCAAAGGACACCAACCCTGGTAGACAGGTTCCAAGTACTAAACAAATGTTACTCAGTGAGAGCCTGGGGGCCATTCTTGATCTAAAAGCAATTGCTTTCTTTTACTAACATCCCTGAACATGATTTGTTAAAACCCTGTGACTTTTCCACAATTTAAGGCTAACATCTTCAGCATACATTTTCATTCTCCCTAAATGAGAATTTCTGAGAAGCTGTGACATTTCCTTTGTCCCTAAATAAAAAACACACAATTGTTAACTATGTAAACAAAGAAATTATCTTGCCTTTTCTCCGTCTCTAGAAAAGAAGAAAAAAATTAAAATTACTTAAAGCCCAAAGGCACACTATGAAGTAGGAAACCTTAAAATAACAAAGCATCCTAGAATAGAATGTACATAGCCAGCTTTGGAGGGGGAGAGAAGGTGGTTTAGGATTGCCCCCAACAGATGAAGTAATTTGTATGTTTCAGTATATTTCCTACCTTTCTGTTTAACATTTTGCCATCTTTTCTGTTTCAAATATTTGAGTAAAAGTGTCTTTTATTCAAGCGAATTGCTTGATTTCCATCCCCACCCTTGGGTTCTTGTTTGTAGAGGGTCCAAAGCATGAGCAAGATATTGTTTCTGAATTAACTCGGAGTTTTCATGTGCCAAAATTCATCTCAAGCACGCACAAAGAGGTAAAGGACTGCCTGTATGCTTTGGAAGCAGACCATCCCCATGTACCTAAATGTCAAGCCTCCTGGGGGTTCTTTGGAGGCATAAGCAGCATCCTCCGCCTTCCCATTGTCTCTATTCTTAAGAGGCAGACCCTCTCCCCTACTTTGTAAAACTCAAAAGGGAACCCCAGAATTTTTTAAATACACCCCAACTTTAAGCTTTTGGAGAAGTTCAAAGATGCCCCGCCCCCACCAGTGCAAAGATTTGATACTTACAAATGTTTTTAACTCAAAGATTTAAATCCTTAGCTTCCACCACTCAGGACACCCTCAAAGGCTTATGAACCCCCTGTCATCCTGCCCGAACTCCTTTGAAGTGGCCCTGGAAATCCTTATCCCAGACCTCAGTTACAGTGCGTCTGTATGCAGAATTCACCAAGGACCTGTGTTACTTCCCTTGCGAAGAAACAGAATAATCGAGGAAATGTAGATGAAAACCGCTTCGTTTTTGTTCCTCCCATAAAGGAAGCATGTGTCCAATCACCCCTGGGAAGAAGAACTTTCAGGGGCAAAGGAGCGGCCAGGTAATTTAGAAGAAAAACAGAAAGTGGTCTCCGACTGCCCTGAACTTCCTTAGGAGTTGGGGGATTTGGAGACACCTAGAAACGTTGTTCTGGAGGTTGTTGATAAAATAACTGGATATTCTGAAACCTGAGACTTCTAGGATCATTTTCCGATCGAACTCGGGTGATTTGGTTCAGGACATTTTAAGATTTTCTCCCTTTTGTGAGGTGTAACAAACACAAGTTGGGCTCAGCGCGGTGGCTCAGAGCCTGCCAGCCAGGCGGGCCGCAGGCGCACCAATCAGCGCGCGCCTGCGCTCTATATATACGGCGGCGGAGGCCTGCGCGGTTACCAGCGCTCAGTCTCTGGTTCCTGTACTCTCAGCGTCGCCATGTCGGAGACCGCCCCCGCCGCCCCCGCTGCCGCTCCTCCAGCCGAGAAGGCCCCGGCCAAGAAGAAGGTGGCCAAGAAGCCCTCCGGAGCTGCCCGTAAGCCCTCGGGCCCTCCTGTGTCGGAGCTCATCACTAAGGCGGTATCCGCCTCCAAGGAGCGCAGCGGGGTGTCCCTGGCCGCGCTCAAGAAGGCGCTGGCGGCCGCCGGCTACGACGTGGAGAAGAACAACAGCCGCATCAAGCTGGGGCTCAAGAGCCTGGTGAGCAAGGGCACCCTGGTGCAGACCAAGGGCACCGGCGCCTCGGGCTCCTTCAAGCTCAACAAGAAGGCGGCCCCCGGGGACACCAAGCCCAAGGCCAGGAAGACCGGCGCCGCCAAGGCTAAGAAGCCCGCGGGCGCTGCCAAGAAGCCCAAGAAGGCCACTGGCACCGCCACCCCGAAGAAGGCCGCCAAGAAGACCCCGAAGAAGGCCAAGAAGCCCGCGGCTGCCGCTGTGACCAAGAAGGTGGCCAAGACCCCCAAGAAGGCCAAGGTGTCTAAGCCCAAGAAGGTCAAAAGCGCATCGAAGGCTGTCAAGCCCAAGGCTGCCAAACCCAAGGTCACCAAGCCTAAGAAGGTCGCGCCCAAGAAGAAGTAAGGGCTCTTGCTCCAGCTTCACCCAAACGGCTCTTTTCAGAGCCACCATCGCTTCACAAACTGAGCTGCCGACACTTTTCCATCCTGTGCGGTTGGGTCCTGGGTGGTGTCATCACAGTGCGCAGCTCAGGGCTGGGAGCTCCAGCCGGGGAGCCGCCAGCCTCTGCCTCCTCCCTCCGCGCGGCGGTGCTAGGACTCGATCCGCGGCTCCCTTTGCGTTGCTGCGCCCAGGACGCTTTCGAAAGTTGCGCCCTGCGCCCTGGTTGGCCCTCTGCGCGCCTCAGGCAGTGCTAATTGGATGCTGGCGCGTTGGCTGGCAGGTCTGGGGTCCCTCCTCAGTCTAGAGGGCCGCGCCCCCCCCCTTACGTATTCCCGAGGTCCCCAGAGGTGCTGCGGGACCCGCGACCTGGTAGGGATGGATGATATGCGTCGGAAAAGACCCGTCAGCCATCTTCCCTGGGCGTGGCCGCCGCTAGTCCTTGTAAATAATTTATTTTGAGAAAAATGGTTCACTGCATCCTAAGTAAGCCTGAGACTATGGAAGCGCAGGCTGGCCTCGGATTTGCAGTGATCCCCCGGCCCCAAGCCTCGTTGCTGGGGAGTATCGATGTGCGTCACCAAGCTCGACTTCTAAAGTTTTCCTTGTGCTAAACATCGCATTGCTGTGAGCTGTTGCTTCTAATAAAGGTTTTCCTTTTCATCGCAGTGCTTCGGGCATTTTTGCACATGCGCCGCTTTCCCCCTTTTCCTAGATACTGAATAGATGGCCTCTTGGGTTTTATTTATTTACTTAAGATTTTGGGAGAGAAGGAGGCAGAGTAAAGAAACTCCAGACACAGGCCTTGGACGGGTCTTTCTGCTTTGCTGGCAAGCGCCGTAATTGCTAAGCCATGTCTCCATCGCCTCCACCTCGGCGATCTTCCCACCTCTGCCTCTGTGGTGGGATTAAAGGCGTGCCCCACCAAGCCTGGCAGCCGGAATTTAGATTTTGGTGATACCCGAATATGGATTCAGGATGTCTTCTGGAGATTTACAGTCATTCCATCAGCATCTCCACAGTTTATCAACCTTGGAGTTTGACACCAGAAAGTGACAGGGAGAAGGAGGCTGACATAAAATCTCTGGTTTTCTGTCATTTTGAGTTAACCAAATTTTGTTAACGTGAGATCAGTTTTAGTGTAAAGTTACGTTTACTTTATTTTTGAGGCAGGGCTTTCACTTTACCCTAGGTTGACCTTGAACTCACTGTAGTTCCAGGCTGACCTAGAACTCACTTCCATCCTCCTACCTCTATCTCCTGAGTACTGGGATTGAAGGCTTGTGCCACCATGCCAGGCCTTGTGGTTGTTTCTAAGGTAGAAACAGTTTTAATTTCACAGTGCTATCTTCGTTTTTTTTTTTTTTGGGGGGGGGGTTCAGTAGAGTTTAATAAACAAGCATTAAATACTAGCTGATAAATTCATTTATTACTCTGGGGATTGAATTCAAGGCCTCACACATGCTAGGGAGATGCTACTACCCCTCCCATATATATACACACACACACATATAAATTTTATTAATGAAATTATTTGCAAGCAGAGATAGAAGACAGACAGAATGAGTGAACCATGGTCTCCAGCCCCTGTAAACCAACTGCGGATGCATGCGCCACTTTGTACATCTGGCTTTAATCTTGGTGCTGGGGAGACAAACCTGGGTTTTGCAGGCAAGTGTCTTAATCAATGAGCCATCTCTCCAGCCTTGTTTTTAGTTTTTGAGAGTGGGCCTCATTCTGCTGGTTTTGAATTTGTGATCCTGCTGCCTCAGCCTCCCCAGTACATATAGGCTGAACCTTTTGACCACATGTACTTATTGGTGTTCTCTAGTACCCCATTGCTCATATGAAAACCCATTGCTAGTTTTATTGGTATTTTGCTAGTTAAAACTTACAAAATTATTTGCAGAGTTGGGTTTTTGTATGCAAGGAATTTTTATTATTATTTTATTATTTATTATTATTATTATTATTATTATTATTATTTTTCTGTTCATGCATTTTTTTCTTTTAGTCTCTCCATAGTCTTTAAAATTTTTCCTAATTATACCTTGCTACTTATTTATTATTTATTTATTGTTTTGTTTTTGAGGTAGCATCTTGCTCTAGCCCATGCTGATCTGGAATTCACTATGTAGTCTCTGGGTGGCCTAGAACTCACAGATCCTCCTTACCTCTGCCTCTCTAGTGCTGGAACTAAAAGCTGGCTCCATCACACCCAACTACTGCCTTAGTGTTTTTTATTGCCTTTATTCTGAGGTGTTTATTCTCGTTGCTGTTGGAAATGGCAGTTTATCAGACTTCAGAATCCTGGTGGATTTTGAGACCACTTGGGTTACTACTGAGATCGCTGCAAAAAAGAATTAACCAGGCTAAGTGATATAAGTGGGCTCAGATGCTGACCATATATGTAAACCTCTCCTGCTTCCAGCCCTCAGCAGCAAGAGAGACTAAAGGAAATACTAAAAGAAACAAAAACGCTAAGGTATATTTATGGAAATTTTAAAAGACTCTGGAGAGACTTGAAAAAAGCAACAGGTGTTGTCAGTTTTAAAGCCATTATGGGGACTTGAGGAGATGACTTCATTAGTGGATGAAGCCCTTGCCTTGCAAGGGTGAGGAATGGAGTTCTGTCTCCCAGTGGTCATGTAAATTTCAACCAGAACTTTTCTATTGCAAAACTGGGATTGAGGTACAGGAGCAGAGGGTTATGAATCCTCTCAGCCACCATGAAGAAGACACCAAGTCTTGGGTAAAGAGTATGGAAGAGGGAAAGACACACAGAACTGCAGCATCTGGGTGTCTGAGATTCTTTGTACCAGCTACTTAAAATGGACAGCAGCTCTGGATTAAAGGCGAAGCTGAGGCTTAAAAAAATACAATGAAATATGATGTATAAGCAATAATAGACTTAGATCTGAGGTTCTTCTCTGGCCTTCACACACACATCCCTGAGAAGTATGTGTGCGCACCCTCCACCCCACAAAACAACAGCATACAAAAGATACTCTAAATATCGCACTGGGAATGGTGGCACACATTTATAATACCAGCACTTTGGAAGGAAGCAGAAGAAATTCCTGGAGTTGGAGACCAAACAGCACAATGTTGCCTAAATCCACCCCCACCAACACACTGCAGACGATTCAAAAATACAAATACCAGAAGAGTTTGTTTCAAAAAAAAAAAACCACTATTTATATATAAAATAAGGCTGGGAATGACTCGTTTATCTTTCAAATACTTTCAAATTTACTTAGTTAATCGACTTTTATGTTCTTGAAGGTAGACATGGGAGGTATCACAAGAAAACGACTTTCTAGTTTTCCTTCAGTAGCTGGTCTGAAAAGTTCTTTCAGATTACACGATATAAAGGGTGCATGAAAGATTCCTTAAAATTGAAAACAATCCTAAAAGCTTACTTGCCATCAAACGTGAGTGTTGAAGCAGGAATTCTAGCATAAAAATCAATGTTTGATTTTCCCAATGTAAATTAATGTTTCCTAGCTATGTATTTGTTTATTTAAAATCAAATCGAGATTTCGGCCCCTGAAAACCTTGATTTACTCAACATTATACTTTAATAACATTTGGTAAAAATAGAGCAAATTAATATTTAGGTTTTTATCCTTATTAAAAATCAATGTAGGTAGGGCTGGAGAGATCTGCTGTTAAGGCACTTACCTGCAAAGCCAAATGTCCTGGGCTCAATTCCCTGGAACCACGTAAACTAGATGTTAATGGAGGTCCAGGAGCCCTCATATACTTATTCTCTTCCTCTCTGCTTGCAAAAAAATTCTTTAAAAGTGCAATAAAAGTGACTAGGAGCAGGAGCTCAATTTTAACTTAAAGGTGGCTGGCTGGGTAATGGGTCTTGGAATAGGATAGTCTTGTGTGGAGTCGAGTGTTTCCTGCAGATGGCCAGAACCAAGACTATAGTCGACTTTCTCTGGGGTAGCACGCATTGCTAGAGAACTGAGTAGTTTTTAGCTGGGAGGTTTGAGATCGTCAGTATTGCAATCAGAGGGCTGGAGAGATAGTTCAGGGGTAGAGGGACCTAAACACCTTAAGACGAAGCCCCCCATGACACCACGAAGCTACATGCAGAGGTGTTGGCTGGGTCGAAGTTACGGATCTATGGAAAAGGAAAAATAAAGTACTGGAGGAAATGTCACAACCGCTTTAAATGAAGTTTTGGGTGGCTCTTAAAAGAGCCTTTGTTTGGTCGCACTTAATTGGCAGGATTACGCCCGCTCCCCGCGGATGCGGCGCGCCAGCTGGATGTCCTTGGGCATGATGGTGACCCTCTTGGCGTGGATGGCGCACAGGTTGGTGTCCTCGAAGAGCCCCACCAGGTAGGCCTCGCTGGCCTCCTGCAGCGCCATGACGGCCGAGCTCTGGAAGCGCAGGTCGGTCTTGAAGTCCTGCGCGATCTCGCGCACCAGCCGCT
>PVHP010038339.1:0-16950 GCA_004024765.1 Zapus hudsonius | reverse complement strand
AGTAACAATATCATTAATAATACAGCCATTTTCTGAAATTATACAATAAACTTTTTTGCTGTCTCGTGATGAGTTACATGATGAGCTTATGATGGAGACAAGATAGTGGTTTTATTCCAAGCAACCACCAAATTTTCGTTTTCATTGTGACTTCAGTAGTGTGGTAGGCATGGATTGGGATATAGAAACATTTGGGCGACAATTCCTGCCCAAACAGATACTATATTCTAATTGACCAAACATCAGCAGCATTCATAAGTCAGAGTTGATATGTACAAAGCAGTAAATTATTCAACAATACATTTCATAGTATTGATCAAAAGCAAATAGAAATTCAGTGAACAATGCCTCAGCAGGGAATGTCCTCCTTCATCTTGACAAGGTAGCTTAAAATGATGAATGAATGATGAACAAAGTCATTAAAATAAATAAAAATTATCTGGAAAGAGATACCAATGTAAAAGTCAAGGTGAGGCTCATGAAAAAGAGTGAAGAAGTTAGAGCCTGGCAGGATGGGTCTGGCACCTTTAGCTTTCATAGTGAAGAGGAGACAGAAGAAGATGGCAGGAAAGGTCACATGAAGAACAGGTAAAGTCAGAGACTTGGTAAACCTGATTTTGAATGAGTTGATGAAAAGACTGAGCTAAAAAAAAACTAGTAGAAAATGGATAAAAACAATATAAAAATTAGTAATCAGGGAAGAATTTCAACTCAGCTGAGATGGCGCTGAATTATTCTAACAAAGCTGTTATTTGAAGGAAAGCCAGTAACTAACATTGTCCTAGGTCTTCAGAAATGATTGCACTGAAGACAACAGAAAACTAATGGTAGAAAGAAAATAAAGTGTGTTTAAATATTTGTCTATTTCACCACCTGTTCAGCTAATCACGGAAACCAGTTCTTGTATGAAATGAATGAGTCAGTAGAAAGTCCCTTCCATGGAATCTTCAACACAGTTTGATAAGTCAAGAATTTGAATCACATTATAAAAGGATCATATTCAAAGTTCTGATCTCTGGCTAACTGAAGTGATTTATAGTATTCACAGGAGACACCTCTGTCATCATTTTTATTACTTTCACAGACTACTAAAAGAAAAGAAAAAAAATAATTGGACAGGGCAGATGGCTCAGTGGTTAAAGGCAGTTGGTTGAATATCCTGCAGGTACAGATTAGACTGACTTTTACTCTCCAATACTTATGTAAATATAGATACACAAAGTGGCACACACATCCAGTGTTTGCTTTCAGCAGCAAGAATAACAGGTGTTCTCATTCTTCCTCTTATTCCTCTCATTCTCTGTCTCTTTCTCCTTGCAAATAAATAGAAATAATCAAAATATAATTTCCTTTGCCCTTTTTAGCATGGTCAATTTGGTTATTTTTAAGATACCTCTTCTCTCTTTTATGAATTGGACTGGGACAAAAATCTTTGAAATACATTGCAGCTTGTGTATACTGTCTCTGTTGACATTCCTCATGCAGGTAAAGTGACTTATGATGGTAGATTCCATGGAACAGGAAAACATCCAAAATCTTCCTTTATCCTTGTTGAATACTGAGAAGAACCTCTGGATAAAATGAAGTTATAACATGTGAAACTAATAAAACAAGAGTCTCAGGTTGAGGGGTTGTTTAAGAGTTTTATTCTTGAGGCTTGGGAAATAGCTCAGGGGTTAAAGGCACCTGCTTGCAAAGCCTTCTATCCCAGGTTCAATTCCCTTGCCAAGACAGACTTTTATTTCTAGCAGCAAAAGACTTTGACACTCTGTTCCCATATACACACACACGTGGCAATAAATTTAAAACAATTAAAAATATATTATTCTCTTAAATTCACAATAAGCTATTTTTGAGAGGCAAACTGCAAACTCAAAAGTTAAGCAGATTTTAGGAAACAATTTGCTGTGATTCATGATAGGTCTAATTTCTCTTTATATTTTGACATTGACATTTTCTGATGCTTCACAGTTTGGAAGCTAGAGATACGAAACTCAACTACTGTCTTGGGTAAGGACCTGTGCAATTCCATCATTTATCCAAGGGACTTGGAAAAGCTTATTTTCCTCAGTGTATCCTTCATGGAGAGAAGGTAATTGATTATCATTTTAACTTTATTTCACTTTTATTTTCAAGGAATGGTCACGCTCTTGCCAAGGCTGACCTAGATTTCACTATGTAGTCTCATGATGATCCTCCTACCTCATTCTCCCAAGTGCTAGAATTAAAGTCATGTACCAACACATCCAGCCTTTTCACTATTGTTTACTTAAAAAACAAAAAAAAATTGAGGGGAAAACATGTTATGAATAAATCTCACATAAGCATTTGACAAAAACAAGCCACATAATTAGATCTGTGAAAAGGACAGAGGGAGATATTGTTCACTGAGGGGCTGAAAAGCACATAGCATGATGTGGTAAAATGCTGCACTAACAAGAAAATTAATGGAAAAATTCACTTTGCAGTATCTATTTTTAATAAATATTTTTCCTGGGTCTGGATAGTTGGGTCAGCATTTAAAGGGGCTTGTTTGCAAAATATCACAGCCCAGGTTTAATTGCCCAGTACCTAGGTAATGCCAGATGCACAAAGTGGCATCTGGAGTTCGTTTACAGTGGCAAGAGGCTCTGGAGTGCCTATTCTGATTCTCTCTCTCTCTCTCTCTCTCTCTCTCTCTCTCTCTCTCTCTCTCTCTCTCTCTCTCTCTCTTCTCTCTCTTATTTGCACATAAATAAGAAAAAATAAATAAAATACCCACTGATCCCTGGTCATAGGCCGGGTAAGCAAGATCCTGCTTTGCTTCTGAGCAGCCTGCACAACCAGGACTCCACCCATCAATCCCCTGACCTCAGATGAGGCCAGGTTAAGGACCTGCACCTTGGCTTCCCACCAGCCCTTGCACCCTGACACCCCGCCCACAGACCCCATGACCCCAGGTGAGGCCAGGTGAAGGAGCTGTGTCTTGGCTCCCCACCACTCCATGTGCTCACAACCCTGCCAACTGACCCCAGTCCCAGGGCAGGAAAGCAAGCTCCTGCTTTGCTTCTAACCAGTCTATGCACCTGCAGTGAGAAAGCTGGGGACAGCCTAATTCCATCAACAAGACATGGGATGATGGCTGATATCCTGGCCAGAGATGAACCTCCCCTGGCCTAGTATACAGGGTCCAAAAGAAACTAAAGGAAAGTGTTGAGATAAACAGGAGACCAATCACCACAGCAAGTCTGATAACCCATTAAAGGTCAATGGAGACAGACACCAAGTGACACAATGCAACCCAAAGCAGAAGTCCAGAGACCCTTAAGATCTCAACAATAAAGCAGACTTATAACTCAGGGAACTGAGTGGAAGAGGGGGCAGAAAGAATGTAAGAGCCATGGTGGTGGAGAATATTCAGAGACTGTGCTCCCCTCAGCAACAATGTACAAAGGGGGAAGAAAAAAAAACTGGCCTTTCTGGTACATTTCACAACCTTACCCTATGGAAAGAACAAGTAGGAGGGTCCCCCGTGGGTAGGGGACAGAGATGAGGGAAATGGGGGCACCATCACAACTTTAGCTCATATAATGTATGTCATTATTGATAATAAAGATATTAAATAAAACAAATATTTTCCTATATCTCTTCCATTTCCCTTTCCATATTGAACTCCTCCCCTTTTCTTCTTATTTAACTTTTTATTTTGAAAGAATATTAACATATTCTTTTAAAGTTGCTGAAAAGTGTGCCATGTCAAATATAATTATCTAAGAAAATTCCACCTGAAGAGCAAATATCTTTGTGTTACTTTATTTTAATGTTATTTAAATATTTATAGCATGGACATTGTATACATTTTGTGCTCATGATTTTAATAAACAATAAGTACCATTTTAAATAAACAAGAGCTAAAAAACACTAAAATTTAGCAGCACAATATTTTTTATTAATATTAGTTGTGATAATTTAATTTTAACCACTTCTTTAGCTTTCTAAAGCCAAATAATGGAAATATTTGCTATCTGTCACAGTTCAAAAGATAGTGTTTTTACTTTTAAAATGTAAATGAAGACAATGCTTATTTTACATTTGTAATTTGCTTAAAATGATATTAATGTAGCTTTGTAGTCTGAGAAAATAAATTAAAAAATTGTGAGAAGTAGAACCAGCTCTTGCATAGAAGTGAACGGCTTATAACACAGACAATTGAGAAGATACAAAAATAAATGTAAAATGCTATACAAACCTTCACAAAAATTAAATCAAAACAAAAATATATCTATTCAATTATGTGTAAATGAGCCAAAGGCAGTACATTTCACAAAAATTATTTTGCTTTTCTGTCAGCCACACACCACTGGGATGAATCTCCCAAACCAGACACAGTTTATTGGAGCATAGGATTTATTGAAGTTACAGGTCCAGGGGAAGTTCCATAGTGCTGAACGATGCCGGGCCCCTTTCTCAGGTTGAATGAGATCGAGAAACCCATCACCAGCAAGCACCACACACACAAACCAGCAAAAATAGTAGTGCACTCCACTGAGCTGAGACTTTTCTTTACATATGTATGGCTGGAATTACAGATCCACCCCACAAACACCATAGGTCTGGATTCTAGGATCCACCCACAGCAACACCTCCTCCAGCAAGGCAGTTGGAGAAAAAATCCTTTGAAAAACTTCTCAATCTACTGGGAGACATCCATTCAAAGAACCATATTTACAAACTACTAAACTTGGCCTTTGGAATTGTCTCACTTGCCACTGAAGTATGAGGGTCTCTTGGGCCAGAGATTGCCAGGTTCAACCTTTTAGAAGCTACATGAAAAGTTGGATGTAGCCATGCACCTCTGGAAGTCCAGTCTAGGGAAATGGAGACCAGGAAATGTCTGGGCCTCACTGAGGACTGCAGCTCCTCTGGAGGGTGAAACCTGGTCTCAAGGAAATACATGGATGCAGGATAAAAGGACACCTGACATTCTCCTCTGGCCTCCACACAAGTGCATGAGGCACACATCTAAGAGACACATATCACAGTCCATGGAATAGCATCACCTGCAGTGAGAGGGGATTCCTCTCCCCTTAACTTAATCTTTAAGTCACAGATATTTTCAAAGATTTATCTCCTGTACATCCTGTGAAGTCCACAGGCAATATTAACCATCATAATAGGTATATAATATAAGTATACAAATTAAATATTTATTGATAAGAAATCATGATTTTAATATATATATATATATATATATATATATATAAACCACTTCTTTAGCTTATTATCTGGTATACATATAATTCTACCATTCCTTCACAATGAAAGCAATTTGCACATCAATGAGGTAGATGTATCAATGTATTAATTCATGTTTACATACAGAATTATATCTTGGCTGAGGAATTGATGCTGCAGTGTGTAGAGCATCTTCAACATTTTTTCAGAGTTGATCAATATTTTGATTTTGCAACTGTCAATACTGAGAATGCTACTTCGCATAAACATGTACTACAAAATGGTAGAAATATCTTTAGGGCTATTTCATAAATTGCTGGAAATTCTCTTCATCACAAGTTGAATTTTATTCAATAATTTTTTAAAACAAAACTAATGAGCAAATCATTTTCTAAAATTAAACTTTCTAAAACAGTAATCTAAAATTATACTAATGTGATAACTGCTGAGGAATGATGGTAGGAAAATACTGAGTCTTTTTTCTTATAATTAAACTGTTATGTTTATAGAAGAGAACACTTTTACTGAACAGTAAAAACACTGCAATTCATACAAGATAAGCAATAGTCGCAAACGAAAATGGTGGCGTTTTAGGGAGTGGTATTTAGTATTACGTTGCGAGAAGGCATGTGCCATGGAGACCTCACTTGTTTTGTGTTCAGACGAAGCTACAGTGAAGCTGATGATACAACACCTCACATTCATAATGTCTTTAATTTATGGTTGTTGCACATTCACAAACCTTTTGCTGCTGTCAAATTTTTAATACTGCTCATTCAGTGACACAACTTGATACAGGGTTGCACCCCACATTTTGAGTTGCTGAGCTGCAGAGTATAAGCATCTCAGTGGCTTGTGCAGATGACTCTAATCCTAGTTTTTCAGGAAAGACAACTTGTACAGATTTACCAAAAAAAATTAATAAATGTCCCTTCGTGAGTCCAAAAGCAATTACAACTATTGTGGGGAAATTATAACCCAAAATTTTGCCAGCACATTTATGTGAAATGGCCAGTTTTCAACAAAAATGGAAACATAAAAATGCTACAAAGACATGTGACTGTTATGTGAACTCGTTTTGCAGGAGAAACCTGTGAGTATTGGCTCCCTGAGAAAGAGTACCTCCCCCCATGAATTAAAGAATGATCCCACCGGAGTTTACCTGTAGCAATGTGCTTCTTGGGCTTTCTGACAAAGCTTCCTACAGGAGCATCCTGTCACCTGTGTAGGAAGACCCAAAAGCAGCTGCATTTAAAGGTCACCCAACATGGATAACAACCTCCCCGTGGCTGGATAAGTGGTGTTCCTTGAGACCGTCCATTGCTCTTTCTCCTCCTCTTCCCCCAGCCCGGGACGCCTCATGTACCATGACATAAAACTGTCATAGGACTTACCTGAAATCTCAGGTGAGGGTCTGACTCTGACCTCATCCCTCTCCTTATACAGCAGAACAACTGGACAAGTTGGGAAAGTCTCTCCTATGCAGTTGGAGGTGTTTCCAATAAGGATGACAGCAAAGGTTTATCTGGGAGAACAGCATCACCCACATCAGTGAAAACACTGACACTGTCTTTAATGAACCTCAGGTTGTATATTTATATAGGTTTCAGAATAACTAGACACATGTTCAAAAATAATAGCAAATCATATATCAGGGTGATTTGATGTTGGTCCTGTTGTGTTTTGTTTCAGTGTTGGTCCAGTATTTATTTATTATTTCACCATTCCTCCTGTTTAAAATGAAAATGTTTATTCTGTGCCAGTAGATATAGGAAATACATTACTTGTGCTTTAATTTTAAAGGGTTCACAGTTAAGACCACTTTGAGACTGGAATTTGAGATACTGCTGTGCTGTTAAAGAGTATGGGAACTTTTGAGGTTAGACTGAATGCATTTTGTTGATGAGCAGTTATAAACCTCTATGTTAAAAACAAAGTAAAAACAAAAAGGAAGAAGTGAAGGAGAAGGAAAATGAAGTTCAGTATTCACCTCATACTTCTACAAATAATGAAAATTAACTCATAATTGGCCAGATAAGAAAAGAGGTAAATCTGAAATTGTAAAATAAGATGTGAGAGAAAATATTCATGATCTCATGTTGAAGGCCTGCTAGGAAATATCAGTGCCGTAGTCAACCACACATCACTGGGATGAATCTCCAAACCAGGCACAATTTTGGAGAGGAAAGTATTTATTGAAACTAACAGATCCAGGAGAAGTTAAGGAAAAAGGCTGGTCCCCTTTCACAGATCCAAGCAGAGAGAAAAACAGCACCTCCAGAAGCAAACAAGCAAGCACACTCCAAAACTAGCAAACAAGAGGAACTCCAGGCTTGAGCTCAGACTGCTTTTTGCATATGTAAAGCTAGAATTCCAGACCCATGCCAGAAACACCTTAGGGCTGAACCCTAGGATCTGGCCAAGGTGACACACCTCCTCCAGCCAGAAGTGGCTGGAGACAATTTACAATTATAATAAACTTTTGAATCTATTGGGGGACATTATTCAAACTACCACAATCAATGATCAAAAAAGGAAAAAACACAATATGCAGTTAATTAAAATTATATTTTATCAACTCAAAGACACTACTAAGAAAATGATTTTCAGTGATCTATCTTATAAAGGATTTGAGTTCATAATGTAACTCATTCTCTTAAATTGAAGCATAAGTAGAGAAACATCCCACGAGAAAGGGAAAATTCTTGGATTACATATTTCCAAGAAGATTTTACTATCTAAGTTTAGTAAGGTATACCAATAATTTAAAAATATCAACTATTAGAGAATTGCAATTTGAAGTCACTATATCATGAAGTTTCAATTCAAATAGCTATAATTAAAAGAGAGCAAATGCCAGTATTTACGAGCTATAGAAAAATACAAGTATGTATTCCTGATTGGAATGTAAAATGCTATAATCACATTGTAAAATCATTTGGAAATTCTTTAAATAGTTGACATTTCTATAAAGCCCAACTATTTCAGTCCTAAAACTCCACCCAAGAGAAGAAAACATCTAGAATCTATAAATTACATGTAGTCAAATGTTCATGATAACCTTGTTCTTAGAAGTGACAGGTAGAAATAGTTTAAATTTCCATTAACTGGTAAAAAAGCTAGACATGATGTAGTACTAGCCATAGGAAGCAACATAGTATCCAAAAAAAATCAGCTACAGATGATTTTAACTCTTGGAAGAAACTTGACATGTGTAAGGTGATTGAAGATGGACACAAAATGCCTCATATAGTATAAACTCTCTTTGTATGAAGTGCTCAGACTAGGGGAATTTATAAAGGTGCTTGGCAGATCAGCTATTGCGCAGGATTGGCAGTTAATTTTATCTTGGTCCTGAGGAGTACATTTAAATATGTGCAGAAGATATTTTGGAGTTTAAGGAAATAATCTAAATTGTGATTATTATATGTTTAAATTTGCTAAAAATATTCAATGTGCAACTCTACTAGGGGCGTTTAGTAGTATATAAATTAGAATACTGCAGTTAAAACTTGAGTGACTGTAGAGCAGAAAACTGTTTGTTATGTGGTGAATGAGGTTAGAAACTTGGAATTAGGAATATATTGCACAAATCTGGGTAAAAGGTTATTAACTGAAAGAGCCATGCATATATGCAGCACAGAGTAGAAAGGTCAATGGTCATAGAGATCTGTCTCCCCACATTCCTGAATCTAAAATTAAACATCAATAAAGAAAAATGAACTTTATATTTTTGAATGCTAGTTATTGGAAGAACCAAAACAAGAACCCAGCTTTGCTAAAATAGCCTGTCTTTATAGAGAAAAGTCAGGCAACAGTACATAAGACCTGAACTGAAGTTGTTAAAAGTTATCTTTTTAAGAACACCACTGCTCTGTAGAATTATCATCAAAGGAATGCCATTGTAAAAGCTGTGGTCAAATAAGTTTTAAGTACATAAACAGAAAGAAAAAAATAACTAAAGGTGTTTTTTTGAAATTCAATTTTTTTTCAAAAGGAAACATAATAAATACCAGTTTGTCCAAAAAGTCCTAACAGTTGAAAGTATTCACAATGTGAGCAATTTCCTTGAAATTGCAGACATGCCATGAGTACAGTCATGTTGATGGGGTGACATCAGTGTGATCAATCAACTCAGAAAAAATGTTGAAACTCATTTCCATGTATTAATTGAAGAAGGGCTATTATGTTAATTTGCTATCAGTCAGACAAACGAGGATACCAGAAAACACAACTCATCTAGAAATAAGATGAGAAAATTTGAGTTGATTGTCCTTCAATTGATGCTGAAAAACTGAATTGAATTTCTGACACACAATCTTTTCATCGTTTGAAATGTGGCATGCATATAAAATCAACTGTATTGATTTTGGGTGTGAGCACAGTACTATTATAAAAATATCTTTCCTATAAGAGATAGCAGCAAATTAATGCATTCTATCATTCCTATTCTAACACTTCTTTTTGATATGTATATGTGCACATGTGTGCAAATACGCATACACATATGTGTACCTATGTTGAGATCAGAGGATGATCTTGTGTCTTTCTCTCTTGCCCTTCTGTCTTATTTACCTGAGACAAAATCTCCTACTGAAATTAGAGGTCAACATTTTTTTTTTTTGCATAGGCCTGCTGGCCCTTGACTCTCATGAATCCTCTTATCTGTGCCCACCTCAATAATGGTATTACAAGTCTGGGTTATGTCTGGCTATGTCCTTAAGTACTGGGGATTGAATTCAGGTCCGCATATTTGCACAGGAATCAATGTTACTGCTGAGACATTTCCCTAGCTCTAAGTATCTATTTTGATGAAGAATCGAAAGGTTCTTATTTATTAACTCCAGCAGGTTGTTTTTTTTTTTGAAGAACCTATTGAGTTTTTTTAAGTATAGAATCATGTCATCTGCAAATAAGAAGGCTTAACTTCTTCATTTCCTGTTTTTACTCCTTTTATGTCTTGTCTTATTTCTCTTGCTATGACTGCAAGGACAATAAGGAATAGTGATGAGAGTGCACATCCTTGTCCCCTTCCTGTGTGTAGATGAAATAGTCACAGACTTTTTTCATTTAATATAATGTTGGCCCTGCATTTATAATACATATCCTTTATTATTTTGAGGTATGTTTCATGTATTCCAATTTTTTCTAGGACTTTTATCAAGATGACATATGGACTGTTGAATATCTTTTATGCATTAATTAAGATGATTTTGTGGTTTTTATCTTTAACTTTATTTATGTGGCATATTGCATTTTTGATTTGCGTATGATGAATTAGTCTTCATCCTTGGTTTGAATCCCACTTGGTAATGATGGATAATCTCAGTGTGTTGTTGAATTGGTTGCAAGAATCTAGTTAAGAATTTTTTGTGTCTATGATCATCAAGAAAATACATCTGTGGTTTTCTTTTAGCTGTGTCAGCATTAGGGTAATGCTGATTCACAGAAAGAATATGGAACTGTTCCTTCCATTTTGTACTGTGAAACACCTGAGAAGAGTTGGTGTCATCCTCAAAAGGGTGATATATTTCCTTAGTAAATTCATCTGCTCAGGGATTTTCTTTGTTGGGAGGGGAGGGGTGTTCAATGTTATTGTTGGTAATGGGTCTGTTTTTTTAATGTATTTTAATTTTAGGAGTTTATATGAGTTTAATAATTTGTCCTTTCTTATAGGGTTTCCAGTTATTTATATTATAAATTGTTGAATTCTAATAATATTCTAATAATTTTTGGATTTCTTATGGGTATGTTAAAACATCCCCATATTTTTTGTGTCTAATTTTACTAATTCAAGCATTACTTTTGTTACTTGGCTAAAGATTATTCAGTCTTGTTTTCTCAAAAAAAACTCTGTGTAATGTTATTTTTGTGTCTATTTCATATCTACATTCTGCTAGCAGAGACCCACTTAGATCAGAGTTTGGACCCAGAGATTAGCTCATGGCCTAGCTTTCAGTGGACAGTGTGTTCTTCTCTGGACACCTTGGGGTGCTTGCTCATAAGATAAGATTCTGAAGATTGATGCAGATTTTAGCCCACCTTTTGTCCAAACACTTCTGAGGACCTCAGAAGAGGGTGGTAGACTGTCAGGGGTGTGACTTGGCAGAAATCATAGGCATGGGAGTTGGATTTGGCTGCCATTATTCACTGGACTGGCTCTGCAGAAAGCCTTCGCCTGCTCATCTATGAATACTCTGGGTGATTGGGAGTTGGTTTCCAGGTGTCAGAGGGAAATAGTGGAGTCTCTGCAGACTTTGTGTGGAGTTAAGCAGGAACCACAGCAGGGCCAATGCACCTGTCTCAGTGGCAGCCTGTCTGAATCTGAGAAATGGTCCCAGGAACCAATTGGCTCAGAAGTTCCTTCAATTCCTGTATACAAATACTGTATCTGCACTTGCCTGTGGTTTTCTGGGAACTTTTCACTTTCAGATTTGCTTTTCAAGTAGCAAGGGGCTTGGAGTCCCTGGCAATTTCCACTGTGCTGGAGAACTCAAGGCAAAGCGCAGCTCTGCTGGTTGTTAACTTCATCCCAGACACTGATCTCTGAGTACTGTTATCCCCTCTTTCTTTTCTTTGTTTTTGTATAATTTAATTATCATTTTCTGGGGATCATTGTCAGTTTACTTCTTTGGGACAGAGGTTTTTAGGTCTTTGATTGTCTCTTTGACCAGGTGATATTGGCGCTGTTTCTCATCTAACATCTTACCTGGCACTACTTTAATTTTTGCACTTAACTTGTAAAGGAATATTTCAGTGGTAATTTTAACATTTTTTACAAGTCTTAGATTCTAGTTAATTTTCTTTCTTTTGAAAACAGGTCATATAGAACCAGTTTGTGATGTCTTTAATGATTACAACAATGACACATGCTTTGACAAGGGCAGCAAGACATGCATTTGTCCCATGTGTAGCATAATGGAGAAACCACTTTGGCTATGATATTAAATGACCTACAGTCTAGAATCAGAAGCTCTACAGGGTGAAAATATTCACCATTCTCATTTAATTTTAATGTATTTTTCCAAAGATGCAACTCCCAGGCTCTTTATGTGAACAGTAAGGACAAGATGACAAAGAAGTATAATTTTTGTTGCATCTGGGTCAATAATGTATTCCATCAATCAGCTTGGGGCCAAGTGTTTTATCAAGCTGTACAAGAACAAAAGCTGTGTCTTCAGAGATTCTGATGTTCACATGTCCTTATAATCCAATGATACAACCTTGGGATTTAATAGTGTCATGGGCAATTATATTAATGTTTGTATTCTTCAATAAAAACATTGCAAGTAAGAATGTTTTTGTTAAACTTTAATATTACATAAATTTGAAAAAATAGAACTAATTCCTGAACTGTTGTTATGTTTATAATTCATCTTAAACAACACTATTGAAGATATTTGCTCTTAAATTAAATCAATGTGCTTACTACTGTCTAACATTGATTTAATGATTCAGTTTATCCTTTTTTTGTAAATGAAATACATTATTCCTTATATCTAGTTGTAAATTAGCATCTGAATCCTAATGGCAGGATGTTTGTTTTGTACAATTTTTGACACAAGTATAATTTTTAATGGCACATCACCTAATTAGAGCCTGTGGTGTGGGAAATGAATGGAGTTATTTGAATCAGTATTAGAGCAGTTAGTAATTAATCTGTTCTTGTATAGTTATTATCTAAACCTTAAAATCGTTGCCAAAGTTCATTGTTGCCTCCACTTTTTTCAGTATTACATTTTAAAAATGTTTCCTAAATGTGCCCTACACACACGAAAGTGTGCAAAGGAAACGTGTTCACTTAAGAAATTAAAAGAAAGATATGTGACAAGTTGTTGTACAAGCTCAATTTCAATCATGAACTTTTCTTGAACATGAATAGGAACATTCTGGCAGCTGTTTGAATACCGGCTGTTTTTAACTGCTTTATATAAGATACTGGTCTACAAATCCAGAGCTTTAGTGAGGCTGCTATTTAATCCATCCTGAAAATTAATTTTATAACAAACATTTTGTGAAGATACCAACATTCAAATTTGTAATGCCATTTTTGACTCATTCATTCATCTATATGCTCAATATTTCTACATTGGTCAGACTTAACCCTCAACCCTATCTGAGGACAGAAATCTTTTTGAGTGGGGGATTTTCCATGTAGGGGAACCCTGCTCCTACCTCCTTTTGGACAGAAACTCTGTATTCTTTACTTCTGTTGAACTCTAAAAGACCTATATCTGGGATGACAAGAATGCTCAGTGGTTAAAGACACTAGCTTGTGTAAAGGCTGCCAGCCAAGGTTTATTCTCAAGTATCTGTGTAAAGACAAATGCACAAAGGGGCACATGTATCTGGAGTTCATTTACATTGTTACAAAGCTCTGGCATGTGCATATACACATTCTCCCTCATTCATTCTCTCTCTCTCTCCCAAGCACACACATATTATATATATATATATATATATATATATATATATATATATATATATATATATGTTATATATGTATGTGTGTTATATACACATATATTTACTCTAATGTATATATATATATATATGAGTAAAATCTTTCTTTTTAACTTTTTAATTAAAAAATTCTATAATTATTGTCAATAACCCATGATAATCTCCTCCCACCATTTCTTTCCCCCTACCTTTTTCTTTACAATTAATCTCCCTTCTTATTTTATGTTAGCATTTTTTTCTCCTGTTACACAGGTCTTGTGAAGGTAGTGTCAGATAATGTGAGGTCATAAATCTCAAGGCCTCTTTGTGGATGGAAAACATTCTTAGCAGTCCTCTCCTTCCTTGGGCTCTTGCAATCTTTCTACCACGACTTCCACAATCAACTTATGTGTTGGAGGGCGTCATTCAAATGTCTCAGTGCTGAACACTCCACTGTCACTTCTCAGCACTATGGTAAGTTTTCAGTCACTTCAGTGGTCATCACCATCTAAAAAGAGTTTTTCTAACCAAAAGTAAGAGTAGTGTTAATATATGTACATAAACCTACTTGTTTACAGGGCAGTTTCCTGGACATACTATATGCATTAACCAGAAAATAGCAGGCAGTATTTCACTAGGAGTTATGCCCTCACAAGCCATAGGCTTTTGACTAGGTTCCAGGTACCAGGCATGCATTCCCTGCTACGGAGCAAGCCTCTAGTTCAATCAGAGAGCAGTTAGTTTCCCCTATTATAGACATTGCACCAGTTGTAACATTTGGCATGGATGGCCAGCCTTGAGGCCTGCAGAGTCCTCTGATAGTTAATGCACAGATAATTTCCCTGCCCAAAAGGTTTCGTGCTCTTCCCAGCATTCTAACAGTAAGTCAACAGGAAGGAGGCTTCCAACTCATCTGTAACTTGATTTCTCAGTGATTTAAAGACTGAGCATATGGAGTCTTGAATAATAAGTTCTAACCATCTAGATCTGTTGGGAAACCAAGAGCCATGGCAATGGCCTTTAAATTTGGGGGATGCATCAGGAGCCTCCCTTTCAGCTCACTGGAAAATATCCCACCACTGTCACTGAATTTTTTCTAATATGAATCTCTAGTTTCTGGACACTCCATTAGTACCTGTATAATATACTTCTGCACAAATTCTATCTTTTTAAAAGATATATATTATTAGCTAGCAAAGAAATACATTTACATATGGCTTATTTATAATATCTTAAATTTTTGAGTAACCCTCCTCCAATCCCTCCTCTCTTCCATTCATTTACTTAACCCCACTTAGACAATCCTACACGCAGTATCTCTCTCTCTCTTGCTCTCATGCTCTTTCTTCCTGTATCTCTGTCTCTAAGCTTACAAACAAAAAAAATAAAGAAACTTGTTGAGTCATTCTAAGATGATATGTCTCTATTCCACAAGGACTCTTCATAAGCACTTGGCAATGTAGTTCAGTCGACATTATTAAAGACACATGGGAATTTAGATTCTAATATAGGTCAAAATTAAGAAATCGATGCTGTCTTAGGCACTAAGGATAAATAACAGAAGTTCCTATTAAAGATATAGTCCAGCATAGTTATGTTTCACTAAATTACAGAATAATGATTAGTCTTACATGTGGCAGAATAATACCCTCAAATAACAAAAAAAAAAAGAGTGTATTCTTTGATTGAGGAAATTACTCACTTTAATTATATCCTGATGATGTTTATTAAAAGCTTAAGTAATGCTTGATCCTTTCACATGCCTATCACATTTAATTCTCACAACCACATTGTAAGGTACATATCTTCAATGCATTTTGAACAACTGAGGAAAATGAGGCTTGGATAAAGTTGCTTATTCAAAGTTTCCCAGACAATAAGCAGAGAAATAAAAGCATAAGTTTGGGCCATTTGATTTCAGGTCTACAGCTTTTGTGGCTCTCCCACACTGCCATTTAGCAAAAAGGAGGGCAACATCCGTTCCACATGCTGCACCCAAGGGTCTGCTACTTCCCTTTCTCCTGACTGGATGCTCCCCACAGGCGAATCCAAGGCATTGGAAGGCAAGAAATGGACGAAGTCCCAGAGGAAACCTCTAACTTGATGGTTTCATTTGAGTCATATCAGGCATCCTTCCCAGGAGTTAGGAAGATGCCAGGAGGACATGGACTAGAGTACCCCCAAAGCTTTCCTATCATGTTCTGTTACAGTTCTAAAGAATGTTTCATTCCTTAGTGTACAGGCCAATTTAAGTGAAATTTAAGTGGCTAAGATCCTCCATTAATCAATTACTTTAATAATGTCAATATTAATAATGTATGGTTAGGAATCATGATAAAGATTGCTATTTTTCAATCATAGACTTGATTTAGTATCAATATTGATAGCCATATTGTAAAAATGTGGTATAAGCTATGGCATATGGGTAGCAGGTTCAGGTTCATTCATCATATTGTTGCAAGACAGAAACAGAAAGTGATTCAACAAAATCTTCAATAAGTTTGCTTTAACTAATAATGGACTAAATGAATAACAGCATCTCCAAAATGAGAATTGGTAATTATTTCATTTTCTAATCTAATTAATCTAATTTTCTAATCTAATCTAATTTTGCTATTCTTCAGTAAAAGTCAAAAAAATCATTTTAGTATGACAAAAGAGACTTTCCAAATTGCTGCCCCATATCATGACAGGCATAATGGCTAGCAGAAATTATTTTCTCACCTGCTGAGCAAACTACCAAACTTCTTTACCAGACTAAAGTCAAGTCATATGGCTGCCAAGATGAGATTTTAAATTCTACAAATCTTGGATCTATCTTTATAGGATATAACCAAAACAAGATTCACAAATACAAGAAAAGCTCTGCAAAGGCAATTAAAGCACTGTGTTCCAGTCCACAACTGTTTTAGAATCAAAGAACATTAGGAACCAAATTCTATTAGGAATTAATGATGGAATTAGTTGATAGGGAAAATAGTAACAAGGAATTTGATCCAACTTGAGGAACTTACTGAAGAATTAAAATAAAGCAAGTGTTGAAGAAGTTTAAAATGCATCTTGTTAACTTGTTTCCTGATAGGAGTAAACAATGGAAATCTAACCACTGGTATTCAGACAGAAAGGTGAGAGCTTGCTCCTCTCAGAATCTGTTCTTGGGGATAATATCAGCACATTCTTACCCTCCTCTGGTAAAGAAGGATCTCATGTTCTGGTCCCTGTACCAAAAATCTTTTTGATAGATATCCCTTTAGTCTTTCCAACAACTCTGTTCAGTAGGTTGAGTGATTTACT
>PVHP010038338.1:0-16855 GCA_004024765.1 Zapus hudsonius | reverse complement strand
AGGTCCCAGAAGTCGCCGGGCGACAGCTCCGAAGTTCCTCTCGAGGACACCTGTCGGGTGCCACAAGGACCTCGGAGGTGGCGGAAGTCTCCAGGTTCCCAAGATCCTGGGCTTTCTGGGCGGCAAAACACCTGATCCCCCTGAAGCCGATCTCGGCCGACGCTGCGCGGCAGCAGGGCTCCGGACGGGAGGAGGAGGGCTTCCAGGGCCGGAGCTCCGGGGGGCAGGCGGCCCAGGAGAGGGCAATCGACCGCCGAGCCGGATCCGTGCACCTGGAACGGCGGGAGCGCACGGGCCCAGGGTGCGGGGAGGCCCGCCTCGGGGCGCCTGACCTGGAGGACGTCTCCCCGGCCCCGCGCCCAATGGCTGACCCCGGCTGCGGCCCGCGCAGCCAGCCAATTGCCGACTTCAGCCGGGACCCCCGCAGCCAATGGCCCGGCGCAGGGCGCTGCACCGGCCAATCCGGACTCGAGCCGCCTTGGCTCCGCCCCGCCACGCCGGGGGTGCGGAGGTCCGCGCGGGGCGGGGGCGGGGGCGCAGTCCCGTCCCGGGCCTGAGCGCGGGTGGGCAGGGAGCAGGCCGCGAGGTCCGCCGCCCCACTCCCCTTCTTCCCCCCTCTCCCCGCCCTGGCCCCTGGTGCGAGGCTGGGAGCCGCCGCCCGGGCGGGACCGCGGTGAGTGACCCCCGAGCCCCTGGGACGCCCCCTCCCAGCCCCAGCCCTCCGCAGCCCCGGGCCGGCCGGTCCTCTCCTTCCGCCTGTGGACTCGGCTCCGAGGTGCACGGCGGGGAGGGCCGGGGTGCGGGGGAGGAGGGACCGCCGGGTCGGACGCCCTTGTCCCGAGGAGGGCTGAGATCGCCCGCTCCCGGGGTCCCCACCCCAAGTGCAGCAACTTTTGTTCTCTGACCCAGTCGGGAGCCTGGCCGACGGCCTGCCTGTGAAATGGAGGCTCGGAGAAGCGTCTCCTCCTTCCTTCCCAGGCCTCGCCCCTCCCCATGACTCCCTCCTGGCGACCTCCGCACGCCTGCAGAACTTCTGGGGAGCAGTGGCCCTGGGGAATGAAAGGTTTGGAAGAAATGCCACCCCCCCCCAAGAGAAAAGCCACCAGGAAGCCGAGAGCGTCCTTAACGGAGACTTCTAAACTGAGAAGATTGAAGCTGAAACCGGTTTGATAATCAGTGTGGGACTTGTAACCCTGTAAAATCGTGTGTGAAGCCCATGGCTATGAGTAGGATAGGTAGACAGGAATTGAAAAAGCCAAGATCGGGAATTTAGAAAATAATGCGTACATATCCTAAACGTTATAATTAAAAGTACATTTCATTTCACCAATCTTTGGGTGTAATTCTGAGACTGTGTTAAAACGCCTGACTAGAGTTCCCAATTACCTTTCTAATAGTCACTACAAACCCGGCTGCAGCCTGAGAACTTTTTAAAACTATGAATGTCTGGGTCCCGGTACAGATTAGTTAAATCAGAGTGAGGAAGAGGATAGCTTTCGAAGTTTCCTAGGTAATTCCAGTGTGTCGCTAGATGACAATGTGATTTCTAGTTTGGCTTACTTTATTGAGATTGGACAATTTTGAAGCAGAACACCCATCCTCAGTTTTTTGTTTTTGGTTTTTTGGGGTAGGGTCTCACTCTAGCCCAGGCTGACCTGAAACTCACCATGTAGTCTGAGGGTGGTCTTGAACTCACAGCAATCTTCCTACCTCTGCCTCCCCAGTGCTGGGATTAAAGGCCTTGAGTTTATGCCTCACCTTCTTGAGGAGACAGCGTTTTCATAGAAATGTTTTTTTTTTTTTTTTGCTTTTTTTATATTTATCTGAGAGAATGAGCATGCCAGGGTCTCCAGCCACTGCAAATGAACTCTGGCTTTACGTGGGTCCTGGGGAATCAAACTTTCTGCTCTACAGACAAGTGCCTTAACCGCTGAGCCATCTCTCCAGCCCCAGAAAGTTTTTAATGTAATATTTATCCATAGGTTTATGTGATGTTTATATTATATATAGAAAAGCCATGGGAATAAGTAGTTTTGGAATTATACAAACCTGTTCCAAGCACACAAACCACTGAATGAAGTAGTGATTTTTGTCACACTAAAGAGTAGCCTGCTAATATATCTAGGACACTTAAGTCACTCCAGTTTATACCACAGCCTCCCTGTCCCCTCTAGACATAATTAAATTCCCAAGTCTACTTTTTACCTCTTTTTTTACATCACACTGCTAATCTTTAAGCATTTGCCACCATCTGCTATAAGGCGGAGTTTATTATGTGCTTGTGTATGTGTGAGGGCGCACACATGCCATGCACGCAGCACTTTGCATCTGGCTTTATGTGAATACTGGGGAACTGAGCCCAGACCCACAGGCTTTGCAAGCAAGTACCTTTAACCACTGAGCTATCTTCTCCGCTCCAAAGCAGAGGTTCTTAAACTGGTTTTTTGACAATCAATGAATCTCTTGAGTAGAAAAGTGAATGTTATTAGTCATACTAAAAAAAAAAAAAAAAAAACTTCAATCATAACTTTCTGAGGGTTTGTGACTTACATGATTTCCAAAGAGGTTCATAATCCAAAGAAGCTCAGCAGCATGTAAGTTAAATATTACAAAAGTCCTTAAGGCTCTTAATATTATATCACCAGAACACATTTCATGCAGTCCTTAGGTCTTCTTTGACTAAAGAGGTACTTGAGCAGGATTGTATTTAGTTTCCCGCTTCAACTGTCTTCTCTTTTAGTTACATGCAAGGCTGGGTTCAACGAGAATGTTCCAAAATCCACTTTCCCTGCTAATGTCTGACCTCTGAAACTGAAAGTTTAAGGTGGCTCATTCACCATCTGCCCAGGGATGCTGCAAGCAGAGGGAAAGGGGGGTCACACTGACTATATAGTTCATAAGTGACCAAGCTGCAGATGGGTATATTTGGCATTTGTAGTAAGGATGCAAGTGTAATAATTTGTAATAGATACTCCACCACCATTTTTTAAACTTTATTGGCAGCTTTACCACCACCTAAACTAAACACTAAACTAAACATTTCTGCCCTAAACTCACTTCTCTAGCTTTGACTCCCTTTCTCTATAGTCCAGAATGGAGACACAAGAATAGACATTATATCTTAATCTGTAATTTTGATTAGTTTAGGGTTTGCACTACTTGTTATAAATGAGCCACTGTGGTTGTCGTTTGCTAATTCAAAACCATGTGTATTTTTAAAAGCAGCAAAATCCATTTCTGAAATTCTATCCCAAACCCAAAATAGTATACAAATCAGAAGGACTGGATAGCTTAGCTGTAGGGCACTTGCCTACCAAGAGTACCTGGATTCTGCTCTTAGCACATTAAAGTAAATTAAAAGGTGACTGAATAAATAAATCATAAAAGCCCTAGTTTCTTCCCCTCCTATCAGTTTTCTGCACAGATTTCAAAAACTGCAGTTTTAAAAGTTTTCATTCTTTTTTTTTATTTTTTTATTTATTTTATTTTATTTTTTTTTAAAATTTATTGTCCATAACGAGTTACAACATTTAGTAGGCAAACAATGAGTTGTTATCCCCAATTCCCCACTGAAAAGTTTTCATTCTTGCTGGGTATCCTGGCGTGGTGGCGCACTTGGGAGGCAGAGATAGGAGCGTTGTGTGTTCGAAGCCACCCTGAAACTAAACTACATAGTGAATTCCAGGTCAGCCTAGGCTAGAGGGAGACCCTACCTTGAAAAACATTAACAATTTTTTTTCATTCTTTAAAAAAAAAAAAAAAAGCATTTGCAAGCAAAGAGACACAGAGAGAATGGGTGCATTGGGACCTCTGGCCACTGCAAATGAATTTCAGATAGATGCATGCACCACTTTGTGCACCTGGCTTTATGTTAGAATTCTACAGACCTGTTCTAAACACACAAATAACTAAATGAAGCCAGTGATTTTTGTCACACAAAAATCAGCCAGTGATTTTTGTCACAATGGAACCTGGGTCATTAGGCTTTGCAGGTAAGGGCCTTAACTGCTGAGCCATCTCTCCAGCCCCAAGATTTCATTCTTGTTCACTTCCACCATTGACTCAGGGGAACATTTTGTAACCCAGAGAAGCATCACCACAGTCATGGGGCTGAAGCAATGAGAAAAGCATTATGTCTGGAGCTTTTGCTTTGTTCTAGACATCATGACAACAGCATTTTATAAATTTGTTAGGTGTAGGTATCCTTTGTTTTCTTTTTCTGATGAGAAACTAATGACTAACTAAACTAACTAACGACTAAATAACTTGGCTGAGGACAGACAGCATTGTAGAAAGTGGTGGAGCTGCAATAGATCTCAAGTTGGCCACACCCCAAACCTCCATCCACCATAGCGTCTCTGCCTCTGCACAATGCCTAGCACACTGGAGATGCTTGGTGCAACTATGAACTCTTTATGTAATACTCAGCACTGTCTTCATTTTTACACACAAGGAAACAGGATCATCTCCAGTGACTTTTACAGAACTGGGATTCAAACTCAAGGTGGCTTACGTATGAATCCATAGTTCTGATACTGGGGGTGTAGCTCAGGAGTATGCTTAGCCTGCATAAAGACCTGGGTTCAATCTATATAAGTAAATAGATTTAGTACCTATAGATATATATACCATATATATAAATAAATATAGTATCTAGATAAATAGATTTTACTTCTACCCATTGTACACAGCTTCTATTTACCCTATAAAATACCTCTTAAGCTGCATTGCTTTTCGGATCTGTACAAATTGTTAGATTTGACTGTTAAAAGGAATGGCCACAAGCATTAAAATGTTTTTGTTTTTTGTTTTTTCAAGGTAGAGTCTCACTTCTAGCCCAGGCTGACCTGGAATTCACTGTGTAGTCTCAGGGTGGCCTCAAACTCAAGGTAATCCTTCTACTTCTGTCTCCTGAGTGCTGGAACTAAAGGCATGAACCACCATACCTGGCCTTCTAAAGTGTTTTAATCATCAAATAACCCTAGGACTTGACCAGTTCCTATATATATATATGAATTAAAAAATAAAATCCCTAATATTTACATTGCTATAACTGTATACACTTGAAATTTGTTTTCTGAATTCGTCAGCATTTACATAGGAATCTTGTCCTGTCCTTATAAACACTGATGGGATTCCCCTAAGAGTCAAGGATGATGTATTAAAGCATCTCTTAGGCCTACATATGGAACTGAAGTTAAATGGTTAACAGAATATTCTGGGAGAAATTCAGCAGGTGTTTCAGAAATGAAGCATTCAATGGCTATCCCTGCCGTCCCCCATCCATAGCCATGGGAGCAGGAGCTGGTTACAATTTCTAATGAACCTGTCCACCTGGTTTTCAGGAGAAAGCTGGTCTCAACAGATAAGGCAATGTGCCCTTTTGCCCAGTGAGGAGTGGAGTTCCCTGGGTTCTCAGGAGAGAGGCTGAGCTGTGGAAAAAAGACAAAGGCTGGGGGAGGGGATCACCTTTGTTCCAAAGCTGACTTGAGGTAGGAAACATTTCCCTCTCCACAAAACCCAAACCATGAGCTCATTTATCCATAAAAAAAAAACCTATCTGGTTAATACACTCTCCTCCCCACACTCTCCCTCCAAGAAAATAAGAGTACTGCTGTCCTTTTTTATTTTTTATTTTTTGCATTAGATCTCAAGTAGCCCAAGCTGGCCTCAAACTCTGCATGTTCCAAGGATGCTAACCTTGAACCCCATGATCCTACCTCTACCTTCTCAGTGCCCAGATTACAGGGAGCAGCACTGCATGCTAGGCAAAGACTCTACCAACCGGGCTATATATCCTCAGGCCACAACACCTCCCCCCTCCACACTTTTTTTTGAGAAAGGTCTCTAGTAGCTAAGACTTCAGATCCTTGAACGTCTGAGCTTCCTGCCCTCATCTCCCTAGTGTGTGCACCACCAGGCTTAGCTTCATAGGTTGTTTTCCTGTCTTCACAAGATAATCAAGCCTTTAATTCCAGCACTTGGGAGGCAGAGGTAGGAGGATCGCCATGAGTTCGAGGCCAGCCTGAGACTACATAGTGAATTCCAGGTCAGCCTGGGCTAGAGTGAGACCCTACCTCGAAAAAACCAAAAAAAAAAAAAAAAAAAGAAAAGAAAAAAAGATTATCAAACATGGTCGAGTGCTAAAGAGTAAGAATTTCTGCTTCAGAAATGACTGCTTCTCATTTTTGTGGGTACCATGGCGGTACTCACTCCATAGAGGGTGAGAATGAAAGACAGCTTCCAGAAGCACACTGAACTGGGAAATACAAGGCTTGCCAAGAACAGCTTTTTCCATTTTAACCTCTAAAGTCTGGTTTTTGTCATGTGACTTGGGGCCCTTTTTATTCCAATTCTGTGTATGTGTATTATATGCATCTGTGTGTGCAGAACATGTGCCCCTGCACATCAAAGTGGAGGCTGGGGGAAAAAATGTCACTCCTGTCTTATTTCGAGAGAGTCTCATTGAATCTCAGCCATCCTCCTATCTCTATTTCCCTTACTTCAAAGCACTGACTTTATAGGAATGTGTCACCATGCCTGACTTTTTAAAAAAAATATTTTTATCAGACAGAAAGAAGCAGACAGAGCAAATATGGGCATGCCAGGGCCTCCCACCACTGTAGACAAGTTCCAGACACGTGCATTTCTTTGTGCATATGATTTTAGGTGGGTACTGGGGACTCAAACCCAGCCCAGCAGGTTTTGTATACAAGCTCCTTTAACTGCTGAGCCATCTCTCTGGCCTAATTTTATCCCAACTTCTGTGGACTTTAGTTCCGCCCCCCCCCCAAAAAAAAACCTAGGCATTCAAGCAGGCTCTTATGACTTGACAAGGTTAAGAAAATTAAGTGAGAAAACGGTGAAGCATTTTAAAAGCAACACAACATGATACAAGAAAGTTAATTGGCATCTGTATAGTAGTTGCTTTTCTTGTTCCTGAAATAAAATACATGGCAAAACCAAAGTTGAAGAGGACACAGTCCATCACTGTGGGCAGGAGCAGGAGGCACTGGTCAACTGCATCAGTAGTCAGGAAGCTAGCTGTGCCCACCCCAGTTAGGGTCTCTAGCCCAGGCTGGCCTGAAACAGCGACCCTCCTCTTGAACTGTCTCTTGAGTACTGGATTCAAGGTCTGTGCCACCATGCCTGGTTAACATTCTTTTTATACGGTCTGGGACCCCAAAACATTGAACAGTGCCTTTTACCATTGGGGTAGGTCTTCCCTGCCCAGACATTTATTTCTTAGGTGATTCTAGATGCCATGAAGCTGACAAGTTGAGATTAAATATCAGAGTCCAGCATCTTGTTGACAAGTGCTGGGTCAGAAAAGGAGCCTTGGTGATTGAGCTGTTTCTCTTCTCATTACAGGTATCTCTGAGGGGCACAAATCAGAATACGACATGCCTCCTAGTAAAGATGCCAGCAGCTTCAATAGTTCAGCAGCAGGGCTCATCTGCCTGCCTCCAATTTCTGAAGAACTACAGCTTGTGTGGACCCATGTGGCCCAGACCAGTGAGCTGGATGGGAACGAACACCTGCTACAGACCTTCAGCTACTTTCCCTATCCCAGCCTAGCCGACATTGCCCTTCTCTGCCTGCGCCACGGGCTACAGATGGAGAAGGTCAAGACTTGGTTCATGGCCCAACGCCTCCGCTGTGGCATTAGCTGGTCGGCTGAAGAAATAGAAGAGACTCGAGCCCGAGTGGCCTACCATCGGGACCAACTGCATTTCAAATCCCTTCTCTCTTTTACTCATCATGCAGGGCGTCTTCCCCAGGAGGTGCCTCCTCCTGTGCCACCTCCAGAACAAGTTGGCCTTGGAATATGTCCTCTGGCTCTTAGCAAGCCTACCCAGGTGAAGGTAGAGCCTGAGGAGTCCTCTCAGGTACCACCATTGCCACTGAGTCACCAGGTAACACATGACACAGCATTCCTCCACCAGTCATGTGCTGTAGGCACTGCTTCCTGGAATCACTCTGCAGCTGCCCATCAGCCATGTGCTCGGAATAAGCCTCCACCAATCTCCTTACTTGGCAGTCGTTGTAAGGAGGAATCAGCGTCTAATTTCACTCCTCCCTCTACCTCTTCCTCTTCCCAGATACTGGCTAATGGAACCACCTCTGAACCCCTGCAGTCATTCTCACCCAGAGAGCAGGCACCACCCCCACACTTAGAGCCAGCCTGGCCCCAAAGGCTATGGCCCAACTCAGTAGCAGGGAGAGCTGGCTCCATGGAATACCTCTCCTCAGATGCGCAACGCCAGAAAAAGATCAAGCGTAAAACCAAGGAGCAGCTGGCGATCCTCAAGTCCTTTTTTCTACAGTGTCAATGGGCAAGACGTGAAGACTACCAGAAGTTGGAACAGATCACTGGCTTACCTCGCCCTGAGATCATTCAGTGGTTTGGTGACACACGCTATGCCTTGAAGCATGGGCAGCTCAAGTGGTTTCGGGACAATGCAGTACCTGGTGCCCCTAGTTTCCAAGACCTAGCAATGCTCACACCACCGTCAACCCGCTCCTTGAAAGAATGGGCCAAGACACCACCTCTGCCAGCCCCCCCACCCCCACCGGATATAGGACCTTTGGAGAGGTACTGGGCAACCCACCAACAGCTATGGGAAGCTGATATACTTAAACTGAGTCAGGCATCAGGACTTAGCACCCAGCAAGTACTGGACTGGTTTGATTCTCGATTACCTGAGCCAGCTGAGGTGGTAGTCTGTCTAGATGAAGAGGAGGAGGAGGAAGAAGAGGAACTGCCAGAAGATGGTGAGGAAGAAGAGGAGGAAGAGGAAGAGGATGATGAGGAGGATGTCATATAGGACTGAGGGGGGCTAAAGAAAAAGGGAGGTCTGTTACTAAAAGATGAACCAATTTAATAACTAAACATTTTTTAAATTGCCTTGTAACAACTGAAAAGCTTCTCTTCTTTGGAGTGGGCAATAGGGATGTAGTAATTTAAGAGTGGACTGGGGAGGATGAGCACAGGACACAGTCCTCTGTATCACTGTCACTAGAGAGGGCAGATGAGGGCTCCTCCCTGTTCTTAACCATTGCTGCAGGAGGCCTGAGGAGGAGATGTATTCTGGTCCCAATGCACCTCCCGTCTCACCATTTTCCCTAAAATATATAAGGTCGCCTTGGAGCATAAGTCCATGTTTATTGCAGCTAAGAGTCTCAATATATCCCATTTTTGTCTCAAATTTTCCCTCACACTGATTTGATGTTCTATTTTACCTGCTGTGTCAGTCATATAGCAAAATGTTTTTATTTCTGATACTAGAGCCAATCTTACATCTCCCTTTTTATCACTATGAAATTCCCTTGTTAACTATTTGTCTCAGGGTAAATTTTCACATAGTTTATGAATAAAGCTTAACCATCCAATTAAGCTTTATTGGTGATGAGAATTAGGGGAGATGTCCTTTTTTTTTGAGGTAGGGTCTCACTCTGGCCCAGGCTGTAGTCTCAGGCTGGCCTCAAACTCACAGCGATCCTCCTACCTCTGCTTCCCAAGTGCTGGGATCAAAGGTATGTGCCCCCACACCTGGTCCTCTTTTTTCAGGGGAGATGTCCTTTAAAATGAAAAGTGAAATTATAAGCCCGGTGTGGTGGTGCACACCTATAATCCCAGCACTTGGGAAGTGGAGGCAGGATTATGAATTCAAGGTCAGCTTTGACTACATAAAAAAAAAAAAAATTGATCCCAGTACTCAAGAACAGAGGAAGGAGGACTGCTGTGAGTTCAAGGCTACCCTGAGACTACATAGTGAATTCCATGTTAGCCTGGGCTAGAGCGAGACCCTACCTGGAAAAACTATATATATGTATGTGTGTGTACATATATATAAATATATAATTTTTCATATGTGTGTATGAATCTGACATGATGGAGGGAAGGGATGGTCTCTCCTGGTTGAACGATGATGAGCCAGCTGGCGGGGATAGTGAATAGGCTTACTTTCACAAACCTGCCACTACTTCCTGTCCAGCTTGACAGAGACTGATTTTTCTTTTATGTTAAGGGTTCAAGTTCTATTAACAAAACGTTTTCCTTCTCTAGGATCTGTCTTAGGGACCAAGGGACCATGGTTTTTCACTGAATTATTGGTGTTCTAGAATAATGTTTATCACTTGGAATTATATATAAGGAAAACAACAATAGGTTACTCATCTTAAAAATAAGAGTAGAGCTGGGCATGGTGGTGCATGCCTTTAGTCCCAGCACTCGGGAGGCAGAGGATTGCCTGAGTTCGAGGCCACCCTGAGACTACATAGTGAATTCCAGGTCAGCCTGGACTAGAGTGAGACCCCACCTCGAAAAACAAAAACAAAACAAAACAAAAAAACCATTAAAAATAAGAGTGGAGGGCTGGAGAGATGGCTTAGCAGTTAAGGTGTTTGCCTGCAAAACAGAAGGACCCAAGTTCAATTCTCCAGTACGTGAAGCCAGATGCACAAGGTGGTGCATGTGTCTGGAGTTCCTTTACAGTGGCTGGAGGCCCTGGTGTGCCCATTCTCTCTCTTTCTCTCTCTCTCTCTCTCTCTCTCTCTCTCTCTCTCTCTCTCCCCCTCTCTCCCCCCTCTCTCTCTTACTGTCAAATAAAATATTTAAAAAAAAAGAGTGGAAGCCCCAAATTGCTAGAATAAAAACCCCCAAAATAATTTTTTCCACTATGCCATGCTTATAGTTTAGGAATTTTCTTTTCTTTGAGGCAGGGTCTTTTTTTTTTTTTTTAATTAACTTAAAATCATTTAAAGCCGGGTGTGGTGGCGCACGCCTTTAATCCCAGCACTCAGGAGGCAGAGGCAGGAGGATCACCATGAGTTCGAGGCCACCCTGAGACTACATAGTGAATTCCAAGTCAGCCTGGGCTAGAGAGACCCTACCTCGAAAAAACGGGAAAAAAAATCATTTAAGAGACAGAGAGAATGGCATGCCAGGCTCTCTTGCCACTGCACATGAACTCCAAGTGCATGTGCCACTTTGTGCAACTGGTTTTACATGAGTACTGGGAACTGAACCCAGGCTGGCAGGCTTAGGAAGCAAGTGCCTTTAACTGCTGAGCCATCTTCCCAGCCCTAAATTAACATTTTATTTACAACCTCCATATGTATAGGCAATATACCATTATTTCCACCCTCCATCTTCTGCTCCCTCTTCACTGAATCCCTTCTTTCCAACTAGTATCTCTTCTATTTTGATGCCATCATTTTACATGCCCCACTCCACCTCATATTATGCAGATAAGGCAGGGTCTTTCATAGGCCAAGCTGGCCCTGAACTCCTTGGTCCTGCCTTCCAAGTGCTGGGATTACAGGCATTCACCACCATGCCATTTATGTGGTGCTGGGGATCAAGCCCGGGGCTTTGTAGATGCTAGGCAAGTGCTCTACCAACTGGGTCACATTCCCAACCCTAGTTTAGGGATGGAGTCAAGACCACTAACATTTCTGATTTAAGGGCTGGGTATGTGGCTCAGTAGTAGAGCTCTTGTCCAGCATCTAAGGCTAGACATCTAAGGCTCAATCCCATCCCTCTCTCTTTTGAAAATATTTTTTAAAAACAAAAACTAGCTTGGCCTAGTGGTGCATACCTTTAATCCCATCACTCAGGACACAGAGGTAGGATTGCTACGAGTTGAAGGCCAGCCTGAGACTACATAGCTAATTCCAGGTCAGCAGGGGCTAAAGCGAGACCTTATCTCAAAAAAAAAAAAAAAACCTAGGGCTGGAGAGATGGCTCAGTGGTTAAGCCTAATGGTCCAGGTTTGATTCTCCAGTGCCCATGAAAGCCAGATGCACAAAGTAGCACTGGCACGCCCATTCTCTCCCTCTTTCTCTGCTTGCAAATAAAGGAATAAAATACTGTTTTTAAGAAAAGAAAAACTGCTTGCTTTGGCAGCACATATACTAAAACTGGAACGATACAGAGAAGAATAGCATGGCCCCTGCGTGAGGATGACACGCAAATTTGCGAAGCGTTCCATATTAAAAAAAAAAAAAAACACTTGAGTATGGTGGCTCACACCTTTAATCCCAGCACTAGGAGGCAGAGGTAGGAGGATCACTGTGAGTTTGAGGCCACCCTGAAATTACATATTGAATTCCAGGTCAGCCTGGGCTAGAGTGAGACCCTACCAAAGAAAAAGAAGAACGAATAGAAGCCATGCATGGTGTGTTGTGGTGCATACCTTTAGTCCCAGCACTCAGGAGGCTGAGGTAGGAGAATTGCTGGGAATTCAAGTCCAGCCTGGGACTAGGGAGTTTTGAAGCTAGAGTGAGACCTTGCTTCAAAAACAAATAGAAAACCAGAAGAGCTTCCTGGCGGCAACAGAGAACAGCTTGGAGCTGCCTCCTCTTGCTCACCCCACCCTCCCACCCTTCTAGAGCTTGTAAAAGCAAGAATTGCAGTAGCCACAAGACCTCTTTATATTTTTATGATTTTTTTCCTCTTTATTATCTATATACTTCAGTCTCCAACTATTGTTTTGACAAAGGAAAATCAACACAATAGCAATTGGGCACAGGAGAAATTATAGGTAAAAGGTAAATAAAGGTATGATAAATTAGGATAAAGAGCTGTTGCTTGTGAACATTGGCAATGGGACAATACAGATAAAGCTAAACAATGAAGTACAGAAATAAAACAAGTTGAGCATATTAATCTCATCCACAAGTAGAATGGAAAGGATTGTTTTTATAACTTTAAGTTTCAAATTGTAGGAAATGATAGGAGCTACATATGGGGGAGAGAGACATGTCTTCATGAATAAAACCTGACAACTTTTCCTGGGAGGTAATAAATAACAGATGTATAAGGTACAGAATGAAGTTAGGAAACAAAGCAGTTGTATATTTCCAATCCCATGTTCCATAATGGGTTCTAGATTCTGCAGTCCATCATTCAGTAATATGCACAGATCAGTACTGGAGTCTATCTGGAAGTGGTCCATGCTTCTCTCCTACAGGCTAATCCCACCTGTCTCTGTTGGTAGACTGTCTGCAGCAGAGAACAGAAAGGTAGATTTGCATGTTCACAATTACAAAAAGGAAGAGAGAGAGAGGGAGGGAGTGAGGGAGGGAGAATGGGCAAACTAGAGCTTTTTTTTTTTTTTTGGTTTTTCGAGGTAGGGTCTCACTCTAGCCCAGGCTGACCTGGAATTCACTATGTAGTCTCAGGTTGGCCTCGAACTCACTGCGATCCTCCTACCTCTGCCTCCCTAGTGCTGGGATTAAAGGCGTGTGCCACCACACCCGGCTCCAAACTAGAGCTTCTTGCCACCATGTACTACTCCAGAACCATGTACTACTTTGTGCGTGTGGCTTTATCTGTGTACTAGGGAATCAAACCCAGGTCACCAGGCTTTGCAATCAACTAATTATTTTGTACACTAGATTTTTAAAAAATTAAAAGTTAAAAAGAGAAATTAGGAGCTAAGTGTTGTGGCACATACTGGTAATTCCAGCATCTTGGAATTGGAGGCAAGAGGATCAGTAGTTTGAGACCAACCTGGGCTACATGAGCTCTTGCCTCAAAAAAAAAAAAGGAAAAAAAAAAACTTTTTTGTGGAACTCCTGGGAATTTATGTCACCTGTCAAGACCAAATATTATGTGACTTAAAACAAAACAGCAAAAACAAAAACCAGCAAACTAATGTGATAAGATAAAAATCTTTGAAATTGAAAGCATCCTGAAAAATTATAAATATGGGTTTACTACAATTGAGACCCATGATATTCTCCACTCATAGCCTTCTACCACCCTGAACCTAGAATGAGGCTTTTAGTGTGCAGGCCTACTGTGTGAGTTTTATGTACAAACAAGTTAGACTAGCCAGGCCTCACCTGCAGGACTGGAAGCTGGAAACCAGGAATACTCTCTGGGGTGGCTCTGTTCTCTCTCTGACCTGAATAGAAGAGAACAGTGAAAGATAAGCTATTGGGGCAGTTTCTCAGGAGTGTTATTTGTGGGTCAAGGTAACAGTAGTCAGAAGAGAAAAGACTATTAGCAGCTAAGTGTGGTGATGCATACCTGTAATCCCAATATCTGGAAGACTGAGAAAGGTCATGTGTTTGTTGTCAGCCTGGCTATTTAGCCTGTTCAAGGCCAGTCTGGGATGCACAGTAAGACCCTATCTCACAAAAAAAGAAAGAAAAAAAGGCATGCCTATAATCCCAGCACTTGGAAGCTGGAGGAAGGAGGACCAAGATCTTAAGGCTAACCTCAACTCTCTACAGAGGAAGCCTGGGCTACATGAGACCCTGACTCAAATGAACAAACAACAAATATACCTACGCACGTTGAGAAGTAGGTTATATAATGCATTCTTATTTTGTTAGGGGTGAATGCTGACAGAACGTTTTGAGATTTGACTTTAATTACAAGTGGAAAGATACAGGCACTATAAAGATTTGGGTGAGCTATTGAAGATATCAGCCCCTTATCTGGTAGCAGAGGTGCTTTTACTGAATAAGACGGGGAGAAGTAAGAATAACAGTTTTACATACTTAGATCTAAACTCCCCTGCGAGTGGTGGCACATGCCTTTAATCCCAACATTAATCCTAGCACTGGGGAGGTGGAGGGAGGAGGGTTGCCTGCCATAAATTCGAGGCCACCCTGAGAATACATAGTGAATCCAGGTCAGCTGCTAGAGTGGCGAGCACCTACTTCGAAAAACAAAAACAACACCAAAGAAGAACTAAACTCCCAACATATTCAACTCACAAAAAATGAAAGTCAGGAGTGATGTGTGCCTATAATCCCAGCACATGGAAAATGGATGTAGGATAATCACCAATTTGAGGCAAGTCTGGGCTTCATAGACAGTTCAAGGCTGCCTGACCCATATAGCAAGAAGCAGTCTGAGGAAACCAAGGGCCAGGGTTACAGCTCAGAGGTAGAGTGGTAGGGTGCTAGTTTAGCACACACAAGGCCCTGGATTGGGTATTCCAGGATGGGGAGGGGAGGGGCCAGTTGAATCCTATAGGCCAGTTAGTAAATGTAAGAGTCCCAGAGGTGTTTTTACCTCTTCCCACCTGGCCATGGTCAGACTAGGCCTGGGATTCTGGAACCACCTGAGTATTCACTGTATTTTCTGATATCTAGTAACTGAGAGTATTCCTCAGCAGAGAAGAGAGAAATGCCACTTCCTCAGCTCCCTCCTCAGTCACATGATGCAAGGCTATTCTCTGGCAGGACAGTTTCCCTCCTCTTCTGTAAATCTTACACTCTGCCCAGCATTCCGAAGCTCCTCTTCTTACCCTCTTCTTCCTTTCTCAGCCCTATCACTTTGGATCCTGCCACTGAAATACAGGTCTTGGGCCCAAGAAATAAGTTGTTTTGCTTCTTCTATCTCCAACTCAGAACTTGACAGTAAATAATAGGATTTGACTGGTGACACATTATATTCAAGCAAAATTCAGGTCTTCTTTTCTCTTCTTTTCAGATCTTTAACTGTCAAGGAAATCTGAGAATGTTACTCACCAGAATTGTTGGGGGTGAGGACTCTTGTGTGGCCTGAATCACCATTGATGAATGATCTGAAAGAAGAAATTCCCTGTCTGGAAGAGGCAGATGAAGATCTAAGGAAGGGAGATAAAAGCATCAGCAGGGTCTGGAGAGATGGCTCACCAGTTAAAGGTGCTTGCTTGAAATTCCTGATGGCTCAGGTTCGATTCCCTAGTACCCACAGAAGGCCAGATGCACAAAGTGGTACATGCATCAGCAAAGTCCTGGCACACCCAAACTCAAGCTCTCCCTCTAATAAATAAAAATATTTACAAACAAAAAAAAAGCATCAACAAAGTCAGGCAAGACAGTGCAAGGCTATAATCCCAGTGTAGGAGATAAAAAATGGCTAGGCAGCTTAGAGTGACAGGACCTCAAAGTGAATAGCAGGAATATACTTGGTTCTGTAGGGGGAAAATCTAGGTTATTACACTTTCTTACAGGTCTGAAATGTCAAAAGGGTCTGACTTTTCCTTCTCTATCCCACCCTTAGGGAGTCCTTTCACTCTCTTCTGAGAAGACCCTTCCTAGAGAATTAAGATTTCTGGGAAGATTGCCCTTTTTCAGAAATTCTGACCTTAAACATCTGATGTTAGGACTAGATTGGCTAGACCAGCCACCCATCCATGGGCATATAAAAATTCCCAATCTGAATCTCCAGGTAGGCTTCTCAAACATTCTCTTGCCTCCCTGGGCAAGAGCTCTGCCTTGTTTCCTCCTCTTAACTTCGGGGCTTTCCAAACCCCATCTTGTCTCCTTGGGCAAGAGCTATGTCTTCTTTCCTTAAGTTCCCCCTTCTCCCTCCTGAAACTCTAAGCTATGACAAAATCTTCCTAAACCTTATCCTCTGGTTTATGGATTTTGTTCTTCAAATTCATAAGAATCTGAGGACACCCTCAGATTATTCATGCACTAGCATACTGGAATGATGTATTAGGGAGGAATCTCCAAATTCCTGTATTATCAGCACTTGGGAGGCAGAGGCTGAAGGGTTGCAGCAAATTTGAGGCCAGCTGTCCACATAGTGAGTTCCAGGCCAGTTAGCACTTTAAAGAAAGATACTCTCAAAAAAATAACAGAGCTGGAGAGATTGCTCAGTGGTTAAAGGTACTTGCCTGCAAAGTCTGAAGGCCTTGGTTCAATTCCCCAGTACCCACATAAAGCTAGATGTATAAAGTGGCACATGAGCCGGGTGTGGTGGCGCACGCCTTTAATCCCAGCACTCGGGAGGCAGAGGTAGGAGGATTGCCGTGAGTTCAAGGCCACCCTGAGACTACAGAGTGAATTCCAGGTCAGCCTGGACTAGAGTGAGACCCTACCTCGAAAGGCCCCCCCC
>PVHP010038337.1:0-16914 GCA_004024765.1 Zapus hudsonius | reverse complement strand
TCTGGCTTTTAAGGTGGATGTCCAGGTTGGGGGAAGGGAACCAGGTGGTTAGTAGTTCTCAGCATCTGGAAGGGCAGTGCCTCCTGCCAGACAGAGACACAGCAGGTGGGGGGTGTTATCTCCTGTTCTGGAGGAGGCGAGGTCTCAGAGGAGGTGAGGTCTCGGTGAAACTTCTCCTGAGGCCTGCTGGGGGAGGGGATGGGATGTAGCCCGGGATGTAGCCCAAGTTTTTTTTTTTTTTTGTAGAGAAGGGTCTAAGGGTCTAAGCTTTTTTTTTTTAATTTATTCATTTTCAAGCAGAGAGAGAGAGAGAGAGAGAGAGAGAGAGAGAGAGAGAGAGAGAGAGAGAGAACACGAAGAACCAGGGCCACCACCTTGTGGGTCTGGCCCATGTGGATACTGGGGAATTGAACCCGGGGCCTTAGGCACTGGAGGCAAGTGCCTTAACCACTGAGCCATCTCTCCAGCCCCGTAGCCCAAGTTTTGACCTAACAATTAGTATGAGAGATGACCCTCCATCCTGATGATTCAAAGGCCTTCTTCAGGACTTGCTTTTGAATTCAGTGGCCTTGGAGTTAGCTAAAATGTGTCTTCATAGATTTTTAATCTGTTGTAGTTAGCTTCTCATTGTTGGGACAAAACACTTGAGTAAAAGCAGCTGATGGGAGGAAAGGGTTTATTTTGGCTTACAGTCTTGAGGGGAAGTTTCATAATGGTACAGGAAAGTGTGTCATGAGCAGAAGCTGGAGATCACTTCTGCTGCAGCAGATGGAAAACAGCAGCCACAGAGTGAGCTGAATGCTGGCAAATGTGAGCTGACTATAATAACAACCCTAAGCCTGCCCCCAAGAGCACACCTCCAGCAAAGCTCTACCTCCCAAATTGCCACAAGTTGGGGTGCAAGTATTCAGAACACGTGAGTTTGTGGGAGGCATCTATGATTGAAACCACCACTTTCTGCTCCTGGACCCCCATAAACTCATGACCCTGTCAAGATGTAAAACTGAATTATTCAGTCCAACTTTAAAAAGTCCCCATAGTTTTTTCTTTTTCTTTTTTCTTTTTTTTTTGTTTTTTTGAGGTAGGGTCTCACTCTAGCCCAGGCTGACCTGGAATTCACTATGGAGTCTCAGGGTGGCCTTGAACTCATAGTGATCCTCCTATATCTGCCTCCTGAGTGCTGGGATTAAAGGTGTGAGCCAACACACCTGGCTGTCCCCATAGTTTTTAATCAGTCAGTAGTGTTTGAACATCCCTAGCTTCATGTTCCTGGGATGAACATCCAAACCAGGAATAGTTTAGGGGAGAAAGGGATTTCAGGCTTACAGATCCAGGGGAACCATAAATGGCAGAAGAAGTTGGTTCCCTTCTTCAATCCAAGCACAGGAAAACTACATCAGGCAACACCTTGGCACCAGCACACACCAAAAAGCAGCAGGCACAAATGGACAGCAGACAGCAGGGACCCCGCCAGAGCTCAAACCTCTCTGCTACCTTTGGGCTGGCAATCAGATCTTCCCCCAAACACACCTTAGGGCTGGATCCCCGGATCTGCTCACAGTGACACCTCCTTGAGCCAGGCAGCTAGAGATCCAAGTTACAAGCTTAAATAAAACTTGTCTATGGAGACATACATCCAAATTACCACAATCCCCATAGTCTGAAGTCTGAAATGTAAGCCTGTAAAACCAAAAAACACAAGTTATATATACATATGGCACAAAGTAAGCACTCCAACATCAAAAGATATTGCAAGGAAAGAGCAAACCAATGAAAAATCTAAAACAGGGCAAATATCAAATTCTGTAGGTCTGCATGGCATGTAGAACCTGGACGAAGTCTCTGGGGTTCCAATTCTGCTCCTCCAGCTAGACTGCTTATAGCCTGGGGAAAGTCAGCAACTCTCCTTGGCAGTTGTCTATAGTCCTGGCATCTCCAAAATCCTGGGGTCCCCAATGCAACCCACTGCAATCATGACTCCATCAGGCCTCAATGCAGGGGCTAAGTGTTCAGACTAGTTTAATCCAATAAATAAACAATTCTAACAACCTTGCCTCACGTTGCCCAGTCTTTCAAAATAAGCCACATTGGACATCCAATAACCCTTTTTTACATTTCTTATATCAACTTAGGTTCTGTGATAATTCTGTGGTGGTCTGAATAAGATGTCCCCATAAACCCATGCTTCTAGTGCTTGGTCCCTAGCTGTATTTCTTATACTTCCATAACCAGTACCAGGTAGGCTACCAAATTCATTAATCCAGGGAGGAATAAAGCTGACTTTGAAGGACAGGAAAACTTTTAAAATATTAATTTTTAGGTTTCCTACTTTCAAAATAATTGTCATTCTTCATGCTGCCCTCGTGCAGAGCAGCTGGCTCAATGTCAGTGGTGGTAGTCTCTCAAACTATTGCAGCTTAAGTGGTCTGTAGCATTGGGCCTGAAATTTTCTTTCTTTTTGTATCATATCCTTCTGTTCTATGTTCTGCCGTTACTTTTACATTTAGCTTTGCTTAAGCTCTCAGAACATGGGAAAAACACAATCAGCTTCTGACACAAACTGCCTCTAGCCTAGTCTAGATAATGATCTCCCTTCATAAGCCAAACTTCATAAGCCAAACAGGCCCCAAGTTTTTTTTTTTTTTTTTTTTTTTTAGGTCTTTCAACTCACCAGAATGGTCCATCAAGCTCTCCTAATAGAACTGCAAGGCATCTATTAATTTAAGGTTTCAAATCCTTCCACATGCCTCCTACAAATCAGTTTCTAAAGACCAAAAGCCACATGGTCAGGTTTTGAGCATTAACAACCCCACTCCTGGTACCGATTTTCTGTTGTAGCTACCTTCTTGTTGCTAGGACAAAATACCCAACTAAAAGCAGCTGATGGGAAGAAAGGGTTTGTTTTAGACTGCAATCTTCAGGGGAAGTTCCATGATGGCAGGGCTGGTTATCACTTCTGTCACAGCAGATAGAAAACAGCAGCAACACTGAGCTGAGCTCTGGTAAAGGGGAGCTGGCTATAACACCCCTAAGCCCAGCACCAACAACACACCTCCTCCTCCAGCAAGGGTCCACCTCCCAAATTGCCACCAGCTAGGGACCAAGCACTCAGAGCACATGAGTTTATGGGGGACATTTATTTAAACCAAAACAGAATTATCATAGAACTTAAGTTGACTTGTTTGGAAAATTTCTGAAAAGAGTTTTTTCTTTAGTCATAAAGGTACAGTTTTTGCAGGCCCCCGCAATTCTTTGGTCTCTGTTCACAGGGCTCGGGTTACAGGCATGTGTGTCAATGCTCAACTGTTTATGAGGGAGTGTTGAAACATGGATAAGCAAATATCTCTCTAGTAATGAGTACAGTCTTTAGGGTATATGCCCAGGAGTTGTAAAGTCCAATCCTATGACATGTCTATTTTTAGCTGTCTCATAAAACTCCATGCTGATTTCCAAAATGGCTGCACCAGTTTACATTCCTACCCACAATGGACAAGGTTTCCTCTTTTCCCACCTCCTTACCAGCATTTATTATCATTTGATTTCTTTTTTTCTTTTTATTCACATCTTCCATATATATAGACAACATATTATGATTCATTTGGTTTCTTTTTTTTTTTTTTTTTACTTTTTTTCTCTTTCATTTGGTTTCTTGATGATAGCCCTTTTGACTTGAGTGAGATGGAATCTCAAAATAGTTTTAATTTGCATTTCCCCAATGGCTAATGAAGTAGAACCTGTCCATTTAACATATCAGTAGTAGTGCATTTCCTTCTAGAGCTTATGACATCCCTATCCACAGGCTTTTAACCAGCTTTACAGTATCTTGTGTGAATCACTCCTGTGAAGTGGGCCTCAAATCCAAAAAGAAAGTGGTTATGGTTACTGCCAAAATAGTCACACCACTATTGTACCAGTGGGTATGTCTTGTCTGGCAGGTTAATGGTGGAACACAGTCTCCACAGTTAGGTAAGGCTGTTGGTTATTTTTCTCCCCCAGTAGCCAGCATAGCACCTTCTGGCACTATGAAAGCTAGCTATCAGGGAGAAAGCCTCAGCTCAGTTTCAGCTTTACTTCTCTATGTCTGTAAAAACGTTTTTATTTATTTGCAAGGAGAAAGAGAAAAAGAGAATGGGCATGCCAGGGCCTCTTGCCACTAAAAACGAACTCCAGATGCTTGTGTCACTTAGTGCAGCTGGCTTTATGTGGGTACTAGAGAATACAACCCAAGCTGGTAAGCTCTGTAAGAAAGTACCTTTAACCTCTTAGCATCTCCCCAGCCCTTCTTTATGTCTTGCAATTGAAGCTTGTGTTGTCTTTAGCAATAGGGGCTTACCATCTAGTTTTAGTAGGCAACCAAGATCAATTGCAATAGCCTATATTGTTTTTGAGGCCTCTGTAGCCTCCTTGACCAACAGCTCACTGTGAGGTATCTCATCCCTGGCACTAAGGTTTTTGATTAATAACCTATGGCTTCTGGGATAAGCTTTATCTACTCATATAGTTTTTTTTTCATTCAAACTGTTTTCTTTAAATTATATTTTTAATTACCATGCATAGTAGTAGATTTCCATACTTTTTTATTTTTATTTTTCTTTTTTTGATTTTTTGAGGTAGGGTCTCACTCTAAAAATTAACTAGCACCTGCATGTGACTGAGAATATATGGCATTTTTCTTTGCTTGGGTTACCCCTCATAGTATAATATTGTCCATTTCCATCTATTTTCCTATAAATTTCACTTTTCTTTATAGCTAAATAAAACTTCATTGTGTGTATATATACCACATCTTCATTATCCATTCATCAATTGATGGGCATCTAGACTGGTTCCATTTCCTAGCTATTGTGAAAGAAGCAGCAATAAACATGGATAAGAAAATATACCTGTAGTATAGAGTCTTTAATGTATATGTCAGGAGTGGTATAGGTAGGGAGCTTTTTGTTTGTTTGTTTTTTGTTTTTTTGAGATAGGGTCTCACTCTAGCTCAGGGTTCTCTAGAGGAATAGAACCCACCCGATGAGTTGTAGTAAAAAGGGGATTTATTGGATTAGCTCATGGCAGTCCCACAATAGCAGTCTGCAGGCCCGAGAGTTAAGGAACTGTTAGCCACTCAGCAGTCCCAATCCAGCACTGAAGGCCTGAAGGCTTCCTGGGGAGCTGCTGGTCTTCAGTCCAGGCTGGAAGGGTGAGGCAACTTGGTTCCAATGCTGAAGAAGGATAGCTGAACAGGACGGATGCATGTCCAAGAAATGACAAACACCAGCAGCCAGGCAGGAGGAAGGGAGAGAGATTTCTTTTTCCTTGTGCTTCCTTACATCTTGCCCCAGCTGAAAGGCTCCCCCCAGAGTACTGGGGGAAGGCCTCACTCTGGAGGAAGGAGCTTCTCCTTTAGTTAGTTTTTCCTGTAAGCAACCTCAAAGACCCACCCAGGATTATTGTGGATTAATAAATAGCTCAAGTTAACAACAAAACTGAATCATCACAACTATGTAGTCTCAGGTGACCTTGAACTCACATTGATCCTCTGCCTCCCAAATTCTGGGATTAAAGGCATGTACCACCATACCCAACTTTTGGGAAGCTTTTTAATTAAGAAGTCTATGACTGTTAATCTCTGGTTGCCAACTTGATAGAATTTGGAGTCATCATGTGAGGTAAGGGATTTTCTAGATTAGGTCCATTAAGGTGGGAGGACCCACCCTAACTGGGCAGTACTAGTCTATGGGCTAAATAAAAAGGAGAAAGTGAGCTAAGCAGCAGTATTTATCACTCTCTACTTCATAATTGTGGACTGAATGTAACTGGTAGTTTGAATATGATAGTGTAAATGATGATAGTGTGTTTTATTAAAATTGAGTTTGCAACTTTAGCCCCTAGCAGGCAGACTCCTGCTACAGGGGGAGGGGGGGCGGGGTATCTCTGGGGTTGGATCTGATTCCAGCCCAAAGGTGTGGAGAGAACAGTTTGAGCTCTGGTGGTTCATGCTTGCTGCTTATTGGTGTTTGCTTGTTGCAGTTGTTTCTCTCTGCTTTGATGTATGGAAGTAAGCAGCTTCTTGCACCATTGATGATGGAATTTCCCCTAGATTTGTAAGCTGAAATAAACCTCTTCTTCCCATAAGCTGTGGTTGGATGTTCATCTCAGCAATGTGGAGCCAACTACAACAGTGACTGCATTACTCCTGCTGCTATGCCTTCTCAGCCATGATGGGCTGTAACCTCAAAAACTGCAACTGAAATAAACCTTTCCTCCCTTAATGTGCTTCTGGTCAGGTATTTGGTCATTGCAACAAGAAAGTAGCTAATACAGTGTTGCCAGTACCTTTTATTTTGGGGTTAGTTTATTTTAACTTATGATATTTTGGGAATGTGATGGTTTGATCCAGGAGCCCCCCACAAATATATGTGTTCTGAATGCTTGATTCGCAGCTGATGGTAGTTTAGGAATTGGAACCTTGTTTGGTGGGCTTATAGGGCCTATAGCCAGCTTCCCCTTGCCAGTGTTTGGCATACCTTCCTGCGTCTGCTGTGGCAGAGGTGATGTCCACCCTCTACTCTTGCTGTCATTTTCCCTGCTATCACGGAGCTTCCCCCCTAGTCTGTAAGCCAAAATAAACCCATTCCTCCATATGTAGCTTTGGTCGGGTTCTTTTCAGTGCAGCAATGAGAGAAGTTAACTACTACAGGGAGTATCTCCTGAATGTTCCAGTATTCAGCAAGATCTTCCTGTTTGAGCTGTTTGAACATCTCTGTTCAAGCCTTATGTTAGCTATAAGGACCAACTAGGTCACTTACCTGTGAGGTTTTTACTTGTCATATGTGTGCCTTAGTGTTCATTCGAAGCTTTAAGAAGATTCTTAGCAGTTTTCTGTAGTTCTTTGTGTTGCTTCTCTTTAAAGTAATGAGATAAGATAAATATTAATTATATGAAGTTGTTTATCTTAGTTTATGTGCTGTAACAAAAAAAGGTCTGAATAGCTTTATAAACATTAGAAATTATGCTTAGAGTTCTGGAGGATGAAAGTCCAAGATCAAGTTGCCAGCAGTCAGTGTCCAGTGCGGGCACACTTTGTGGCTTGTAGAGCTCTGTCTTCATTGTATCTATACATGGTAGAAGGGTGAGGAATTTTCCTTATGAGGGCCCTAATCTCCTTTTGACCTTGCTACCTCCCAGAGTGCCACCTCCTAATGCTATCATCTTGAGCAGATGAATGGGCCTGGGTGGGAACACCAACATTTATTCAGTGTGTAGCATGGTGCCCTTATACTAATATTGATGGCCATCAAAATTTTGGGACCACTGTGAATTTTAATAGCAAGGAGGTGGATAAAATATGAACACCTCACAGATACGGGTTTAATTCATTCTCTACAAGCTGGAAATCTCATATAGCTTCAGTACACTTCAGTAAAACAGAAAATTTCAATAAAATGAGTCAGAAATCTTTTGATTCCTTAATGTATATAAAACTATGTTTAAATGGGTGGTATAATTTAGTGGTAGGGTGCTTTTTTAAGCAATACAAGGTCCTGGTTTAGGTACAAATCACTGGCAAAAAAAAAGGTTTACATTGACTGCACTGTGTTGCATCATTACCTTCTCATTGCTGAGACAAAGTGTCTGACCAAAGTCAATTTAAGGGAGGAAGGGTTTATTTGAGCCAACAGTTCCTGTCTTCTGAGTATTGGGATTATAGGCGCATGCCACTATGCCTGAATTTTGCCTGTTCTTACTAGCATCTAGAATGTTGAATCCTTTCTAGAAGGTTTCAGTTTATTTTGCTCAGACCCATCAGAGGAATCATGGTACTTATGAAATGAAAATTTTTCTTTTCTTTTCTTTTTTTTTTTTTCCTAGGTAGGGTCTTGCTGTAGCCCAGGCCGACCTAGAATTCACTGTGTAGTCTCATGGTGGCCTCAAACTCACGGCGGTCCTCCTATCTTTGCCTTCCGAGTGCTGGGACCACACCTGACTTTATATATATATATTTATTGTCCATAATGAGTTACATTATTTAGTGGGCAAACAATGAATTGTTATCCCCAATTCCCCAGTGTCCCCCCTCCCCATCCCCAATCAGCTGGATATCCTCCTCTGTGGGCCATCTGGATCAGTTCTTGGGGCAGGGGTCCATGGATAGCCTAGTATTCAGCCCGGCTCTCCTGGCCCAAGTGTGTTGTTACTGAGGGGTGCCATGCCTCTGGATCGTCTCCCCCACCATGGCTCTCACAATCTTTCCCCTCTTCCTCTTCATGGATTTTTTTTTAAGACTTAGCGAGACACTGTTAAATTAAGAGAAGGAAAGAGAAAAGTACAGAGAGCTCCTGCCATGTGGAAGGCAGGAGGGTATGGAGCCCACATGATAGTAGCAGGGCTGAGATGAGTGTGGCTTACCAGGGCAGGAAAGTTCAGGAAAGGTGAAAAGCCAAAAGAGACTGTTGGCTTTTTTGAGTGGTAAATGTGCACAGGCTTCATCTTTCTGTGTGCGTGCGAATGTGTGTGCACCTATTTGTGCATGTGTGCATGGGGTTTTCTATGTGCAGGTCAGAGTTTGATGTCAGGTGTCTTTCTCAATCACTCTCCATCATAATTTTTGAGACTGGGTCTCTTAACTGAACCCGGAGGTCACCTATTGGGCTGGACAAGCTTATCAGCAAGCTCTGGGGATCCTGTCTTCATATCCCAGCACTGGGATTATGAGCATGTGCTACAATGCTTGGCATTTTATGTGGTGCTAGAGATCTGAACTCGGGTCCTTGTCCTCGCCCAGCACAACCAGCACTTTGCCCACTCAGCCATCTTCTCAGCCTCTTGGCTTCATCTTTAAATCACCAGCTTCATTAGCTCCTAGGGCGAGCTTGCGTTTTGAAGCTTTGAAATCACACATTTTTTCCTCTCTAGCTGTGAAAGTGCTAAATGGCTCTTCTAATAAAGGCCTTTTGAAGATCTGTTGTTTAGCGTAGCCCCCTTCATCCGTTCCCTCAGCTAGATCCTCTGGATGGCTGTTGGAGCTTCTGCATCAGCACTGCCACTTCCCTTTTGCTTGATGTTACAGAGCTGGCCACTTTTCTTAACCCTCACCAACCAACCTCTGCTACCTACAAACTTTTCTCCTGAAGCATCTTTACTTTTCTCAGCCTTTACACTTGTTAAGAGAACTGAGGATTGCTCTGTGTTAGGCTTTGCTTCAGGTAATATTGTGGCTGGTAATATTGTGGTGGGCTCCGCTTGCAAATAAAATTATTAAAAGCACCAACAAAACAAGCCAGATGTGGTGGCACACACCTTTTATCACAGCACTTGGGAGGCAGAGGTAGAAGGATTGCCATGAGTTCAAGGCCATAGGTCTGTAATTAGTTGACTTTAAGCAAGGGGTCTCGTTCTGAGTGATCCAGCCTGATCAGTCAACTGGAAACCTGCAGATCTTAGGCTTCCCTGGAGTACAAGAAATTAAGTGTGCAAAGGAGGGTTTATACCTTTAGTCTAATGCCAAATTTGAAAATCATCTAAAATTCAATACACACAGAGAAACTTTGGAAAGAAATTATTAATGGTGATCATCATAGACAAGTATGAGAGCTCTTTTTTTTTTAAAAAATATTTATTTGCAAGGGTGGGGGGAGCCACCAGGGCCAGGGCCTCCTGCTGCTATAAACTAACTCCAAATGCATGTTTCTTTCTGTGCATCCGATTTTATGTGGGTACTGGGGAATTGAACCTGCACCTTTAGGCTTTGCAAAGCAAGTGCCTTAACGACTAAACCATCTTTCCAGCTCAGAATGCTTTCATTTTTATCTTTATCCCTTATTTTTATATGATGAGCATACATTTTCCTACTTTTTTTTTTTTTTGTTGCTTTTTTTGAGCTAAAGTCTTACTTTAGCCCAGGCTGACCTAGAACTCCCTCTATAGCTCTAGGCTGGCTTTGAACTCACTGTGATCCTCCTACCTCAGCCTCTTGAGTGTTGGGACTAAAGACATGCAGGTAGTCACAGTTGCTATGAGTTCATATGTATTTTTGTCATAAGCCATGTATTAATGTGTATACTATACTTTTGGTTTATCTAGGTAGGGTCTTGCTCTAGCCCAGGTTGACCAGGAATTCACTATGTAGTCTTAGGCTGGCCTTGAACTCATGGCGATCCTCCTACCTCTGCCTCTGGAGTGCTGGGATTAAAGATATGTGCCACCATGCCCAGCTACTACACTTATTTTATTTTATTGAGGTGCAATTTGTGTAATTGTATAATACATTCACTTTGCAGTATAATCCTGTACTTTGCTGCTTTTTTTTCACCTAATTTTTGTTGCCATTGTTTGATTTTTGGTTTTGAGACAACATGTATTATTATATTTAGGCTGATTTCAAACTTGTGATCATTTTCCTCTACCTCCAGAGTGGCATATAGGTATATGCCACCATCCCTGGATATAGTATATATTTTTACTTATCCATAATAATATATAGGTTCTTATATAAAACCATGTGAATTGTATTTTTGGGTGACTTAGGGGGATATTTGAGGGAAATTTTAGTCTGACCTAATTTTGCTCTCTCACTCTGATATTTGTATCTTCCCCCACTAATAAGCCACAGTTGCCCTAAATTTTGTTCTTTCTCTTGCCCTCCTGTCACTGCTGGAACCTGTGAAGTAAAGATCAAAACTGTCCCAGTGCTGAGCCTGGCATAGTGCCACATGCTGTACTCCTAGCTGTTTGGGAAGCTGTGATGGAAGACTTGCTTGAGCTCGAAAGTTCATGACGAGTTAGCCTCAGCAACATAGTTTTATCCTACTTAAGGAAAAAGAAAGCAGTGCTGTGTGGCCCAAAGTGCCCACTCATATTCATCAGAGAATATTTGGGTGCACAAAACTTTTCCTTGTTGTGCAAGGTTGTATGAAATGTCATGGTTTTGAAAGCTGTCCATAGTAGACATTGGTTTTAAAAAAAAGATGTTGAAGAAAAATATTGTTTTGAATTATATTGTGTTGTACCTGATCAGTGACCAGTGCTTGTGGGCATGACTGGTGCTGTAGAAGAGAGACACACAGTTTGCATCCTAGTCATAATCAGACATTTTCCAGAGATACTAGTCAGGGTTGGAGTTCCTGCACAAACTGACATTGCACCTGCAGTGTAAGCTCTTGACCTGCAGGTGTTGCTGCAGGCAGTAGAAAAACGACAGCTGGTGATCCTGAGATGCTGATGAAGATATCTGAGAGGCTGTGCCATTTCTGGTTTGTTTTTCTTGTGTAAGTCATAATCAAAATTCTTTATAAAAATGGAAAAGAAAAAGACAGCAATACGAATGTCAGTTATCCGTCAGACACCTATAGCACATGCCTATAACCCTAGTACCAAGAAGTGGCGACGGGAGGATTATGAGTTTGAGGCCAGCCTGGGCTACATAGTAAGACCTCTATCCCTGTTGTAGATAGTTCCATGATGCTGGGATGAACATCCAAACTGGACATGCTTCCCTACATCCAAATAGAGAGAAACAACCAAACAGCCAACAACGATCGAAAGCCACAAACCTGCAGCAAGTAGGACCTCCAGAGCTCAGACTGCTGTCTATACTTATGGTCTGGAATTCAGATCTGCCCCCAGGGATACCTTAGGGCTCAACTCCAGAATCCACTCTTCCCTCTCCCCACCCCCAGTGGAGGCTGGAGACCCAAGTTAAAAGTTTAATAAAACACCTGAGTCTATGGGGGGAGGCATACATTCAAACTACCACACTCCCCCATCTTAAAAATCAACCAACCAACAAAAGCAAAGAGGTAGCTGGGCCTGTTGGCATGTGCCTTTAATCCCAGGAAGATCTCTCTGAGTTCAAGGCAAGCCTGGGACTACAGAGTGAGTTCCAGGTCAGCCTAGGCTAGAATGAGACCCTACCTTGAAAATACAAAAAATAAAAGCAAAAAGGTAACTCAATGTGAGGGGAATATGAACAAAACAATACATGAAAGTGTTAAAAAGCAATGGACAAAAACAATAAAAAATGCCCCCCCCATCCTCAACAAAATAAACTTGCCACCTGAAAATAGACTGAGTGCTAGAACCAAGTATCTTTTGTCCTTTGGGTGAGGGGCTCCTGTGCTATTGATATTGGATGGACATTGGCATGAGCCTGCATCCAACCCACCCCTTCTTGCTGGGAATAGGGAAGCAGAGTAGTGACCATGAGAGAAGAGGCTATCATAGAACTATGTACCATATGAACCACCTCACAATTAGAACATGGTACTGCTTGGTACTTGGTTTTAGTTTTGCCCTTGTATTCTTTGTGTCCAGCACCTTTTGGGAAGGAGTTTCCTGATAGCACACTTGGCAGGCGTGCTATCTCAATCTTCCACCTACCTGTTACTGCAGTTGTGGGTACCCTTCACTCTGGTCCATCCTCTCATCCTTCTCCACCCTGTCAGCAGGGCGTTTTGTCTCTCTGTGCTCCCTAGCAGTTTCCTGTGTTGTTCTCAGTGCATGGGGCAGAGATGAGGTGAGCACTCCAGTGTGTGCTGACTACATCTCTTAGCACCTCTTCTTTGCTTTTGCTCATTGTCCTTCCAGGCTCTGATTCTGAACTAAGCCTGATTACTTTATAAACCACAGACAGCTTAAAAAAAAAAAAACTTTGAATTGACAACCTCCATTTATATAGACAATGTATCCTATCATAATCCTCTCCTACCACCTTCTTTTGTTCTCCTTCCACTACAACTCCTCCCTTCAGCCCTTTTTTCTTTCCACCTAGTTCCCTTCTGTTTTAATGTAGCGCCCCCCCCCCCATGCAGGTTCTGTGTAGATAGTGTCAGCCACTGTGAGGTCCTGAATGTCATGGCCACTTAATGTCTGGAAGAGAGTGTTCCAAAGCTCTCCTCATTTTCTACTCTGCAACGGTCCATGAGCTTTGAGGATGTGATAGAGATGTCTCACAGCTGCTTGTTTTTTTTTTTTTTTTAATATTTACTTATTTTATTTATTTGAGGAGAGAGGGAGAAGAAAGAGAGAGAATGGCTAATGTCACCACAGGGCCTCCTACCACTGTAAATGAACTCCAGGTGCATGTGCCACTTTATACATCTGGCTTTGCATGCAAGCACCTTTAACTGCTGAGCTGTCTCCCCAGCCCTATTACCAACTTCTATTTGAATTGTTCTGTAATAATTTACTACAGGTTTTTTTATTTACTCATTTTCAAGCAGAGAGAGAGAGAGAGAGAGAGAGAGAGAGAGAGAATATGCACCAGGGCCACCACGGTGTGGGTCTGGCTTACGTGGGACCTGGGGCATTGAACCCAGGGCCTTAGGCACTGGAGGCAAGTGCCTTAACCACTGAGCCATCTCTCCAGCCCTACTACAGTTTTTTTTTTTTTTTACATTAATGTACACAACTAATAAACATTTTGTTAGGTAGAATTTGAAGTAGTAGCCACTGTGGACATGAGTGTAATTTGTTCTCATTTTTCTCTTTTCCCTGTTATTTTGAAGCAAATTCTGCCTCATAATATTTCACCTGTTAATATTTTTAGCCAGTGTTTAAACTTTAAATTTTTTCATAATAACTAATTTTTGAAAAGTGGCTTGTTTGAATCAGAATATTTATTTATTTATTTATTTGGTTTTTCGAGGTAGGGTCTCGCTCTAGTCCAGACTGACCTGGAATTCACTATGTAGTCTCAGGCTGGCCCCAAACTCAAGGCAATCCTCCTACCTCTGCCTCCTGAGTGCTGGGATTAAAGGTGTGAGCCACCACACTTGGCTGCTGCTGCTGCTCCTTCTTCTTTTTTTTTTTTTTAATAACATTGGCTGTCCCTTTCTACCCTTCCTCTCCCCAGCCAAAACCAAAAACTAAACAAAAAGCACCAAAGCACCAAAACAAAACCAAAAATTGGTTAACAGCAATTACTATGCAAGGCCCTGGGCTCAGTCTATAGTACTGTAAAACAAAAAGAAATTAAGTTGTTTGTTGGATTTGCCATTGTCTTAATTTTGTGAATTGTTCATTGTGATGTGATTCAGGACAGTCTCTCCTAATTCTTGTGAGAGTTAGATTAGGGATAACAGTTTCAAAGTTATGAGAATATATAGTGGAAGTGTGTTCCACTCACCATTGTCAGCAGCTTCTTTTGTAAGATTTACATATGTGTGTATGTGTATATACTTTGTTATATATGTTACATATGTACACACAGCACACCTGTGACTATTGACTTTGCCACATCCCCCAAATGTACTGTGAATACTCAGGCTTGATAAGTAGCTTGTACCGCCTAGTGCTTTCTGTCGCCAGGTACCGTTTACTTAACACACGTGGGTTTTCCCTGTCCTCACAACTCCAGGTAGAACTGTTGGTTTCCCATTTTGCAGTGTAGGAAGGTGGCCTGGGATCATGTTGCTAAACAGTGGAGTCTGGGCTTACTTTAGATGGCTGACCTGGATGTTCTCTATCATTGATGCTCGTGTCATAAATTACTGGCCTCCTTCCCTAGAGGTCTGATTTAATAGGATTGGGTTTGGCCTGCATGCCTTATTTCAAAAGCTTTCCGGTGACTAAAGTGTGGCCAAGGTTTTCCTTAACTCCCATTCTGCCCTGTGGATCATTATTTAATGGGTCCCTAAGGGGGTATAAAGTTGTTTTTAGTCTGCTAGTGTCACACGTGATGCTGTAGTGAATATGATTGTATGGGCTTCTTGGAACATATATATGAGGATCAGTTGGATGAATTCCCAGGACAGGAATTACTGGCTCAGAGAGTTTTTAATTTTGATGGCTATTGCTAAATTGGCCCCAGAGAGAAACTTCCAGTTTGTTCTCTCACTGCCAGCTTGTGTAAAGGAATTTGATCCCATCCCAGGTGCTAGCCAGCAGCCTAAACCCATTTCTGGGCTGTTCTTCCCTGTTTTTTCTTGATGTTCTTTGAAATGGCGTTCACTTTCTGCATACCTTATGTTTTGATTCCCATTCTGTCCGTTTACAAACGCTGAACTATATATTATAGTTGCTTGCCATTGCCAAGCTGTTTAATTTATCATGGCTTTCTTCTTCTTTTTTTTTTTTTTTTTTTTTTTTTTTTTTTTCGAGGTAGGGTCTCACTCTAGCCCAGGCTGACCTGGAATTCACTATGTAGTCTCAGGGTGGCCTTGAACTCACGGCGATCCTCCTACCTCTGGCTCCCGAGTGCTGGGATTAAAGGCGTGCGCCACCACGCCCGGCTATCATGGCTTTCTTAATATATTAAATTTTTTTTTTATTATGAGAAGACACAGAGCAGAGAGGAGGGGAGGGAGGGGAGGGTAGGGGGGAAGGGAGAGAAGAGAAGAGAAGAGAAGAGAAAAGAAGATGGGCATGCCAAGTCCTCTTGACACTGCAAAAGAGCTCCAGATGCATGTGCCATTTTATGTATCTGGCTTTATGTGGGTACTGGGGACTCAAACTCAGGTCCTTAGGGCTCTGTAGGCAAGCGCCTTAACTGCTGAGCAATCTCTCCAGCCCTCTAATGCATTTTTAATTTAACACTTGGTAAGGCTCATGTTTAATCCTTTCTCTCCCAAACTTTTTTTGACTATGAAAATTAACTTTTCAATAGAAATCCTATTGAAATTTTCATTGTGTATATATATTCAATATATATTTTCATTAAAGAGAATTTATATTTTTTACACTATCAAGTACAGGGTGTGTCTTATTTAGGTCTTGTTTTATGTTGCATAGAATTTTAATTTTTTTTTTTATTCAATGGTTTCTATACACTGATTGGATTCTCTTCCTGGCTTCTAATAGTTTCTTGCTTAATTTTGTTGGATTTCCTAGGCATATAGACTCTTTAGTATTTATCATATTACACATGTAATTTATTATATTTTCATACTGTGTAATAGCTATACATTTTATTGCTATATATAATAACTATATTTAGTAATAAATTATATGTATTTTTCACACTTAGAATTCTAAATGTAATTATATCTTTCTCCCTTCAAGCTTTGTTGCCAAGCAACTGGAAAGATAGAGATGACAGTCCCTAAAGCCTGGGAGAAGCAGCTTCTTTGAGTGATTGGGGCTAACTATGGCTTTATTATCTGAGCTCACCAGAGGTATAGGTGGCATTATTAAGGCTATGGATATGAATGTGGAGTTGTGGGGACTGTTGCATTTGTAGAACAGTAGTGTTTTGATATATTGAAAACTATAGTTTGGGTGAGTACAACTCAGGCAAGAGAGTGGAGGTGGAGGAGAGAAGTTGTCTTGTGAGATGAGGATTCCGTCTAAGGAAGCAACAAGGAGGCTTCTTCCAGGAGAGAGAGATCCCTGGACTTGTGGGCTGATAGAAAGATCAGACAGACTTGGAAGTAGAAGTGACCTGTGCACCACCAGTGTGGTCAGACTTAACGCCGGCTCTCTTCAGCATGCCATGGATCCTTTATAGGGCCCTAAAATTTCTAGGCACACTTTTTAAAATCCTTGCTTCCCCTTTCCACTGAGGTATACACCTAGGGTTCCCATGACATCTCTGCTCTGTGATAACTTTAGTATGTCCCTAGGCAGGCTGTCCTCTGCTCTCTGTCCTGTAGGTAATGGCTAAATGTACTTCCAGATCTCCATATGTCTGTCCTATTGTACACTACCCTTTTGGGTTTTCTTCTTTGGCTCCTCATTCCTGCCCTACTCTTCCTTAGTATAGTCATGAGGCAGGAAGGCAACTGATAGGTGTGTAGAGCTGGGGCTGGCCCCATAATGGGATAATGGGCCTGTGCTGATGTAGCCATTGAGTACTCTGACTTTCCCATGCAAGGAAGACCTTTTGTTCACTGGGGATCCCACCACTCGGCACATAGTTGGCATTCAGTAGATGTCTGAATGAAGAATGGATGGTAGAAGTTAAAAGTTATATTTAAAATGATCAACCTTGGA
>PVHP010038336.1:0-16935 GCA_004024765.1 Zapus hudsonius | reverse complement strand
TAATGAGTTACATTATTCAGTGGGCAAACAATGAGTTGTTATCCCCAATTCCCCAATGCCCCCCTTCCCCATTCCCAATCAGCTGGATATCCTCCTCTGTGGGTCGTCTGGATCAGTCCTTGTGGCAGGGGACCATGGATAGCCTAGTACTCAGCCTGGTTCTCCTGGCCCAAGTGTGTTGTTACTGAGGGGTGTCATGCCTCTGGATATCCTCCCCCACCACGGCTCTCACAATCTTTCCGCCCCCTCTTCTGCTCAGTTCCCTGAGTCGTGGTGGGTGAGTATTAAGGCTCCTTTAAGGTTGTAAGTTTAGGGGTCTTTGTGTCGAAGATCGTTGGTTTCTGTCTCACTGGCTTATCCTGTATAGATTGAATGTCTGTGGCTGTGGGTCCCTCGTTCCTCCCGTCCTTCTCTGCGGGATTACATATGTATCCTCCATGGTATGACTGTGGTGGCTCATCTCTTGCCAGGATCTCAGCTATCAGCCTAAAGTCGGTTGGTAGGGTTAGATGGGCCCCAGCTCTCTCGCTGCATCCTGAAAAATACAAGCACAATCTCTATCAGAGAGTGTGATTATTTTATTTTATTTTTAAAAATATTTTATTTATTCATTTTCAAACAGAGAGATACAGAGAGAGAGAGAGAGAGAGAGAGAGAGAGAGAGAGAGAGAGAGAGAGAGAGAGAGAACACCAGGGCCACCACCTTGTGGGTCTGGCTTCTGTGGGTCCTGGGGAATTGAACCCGGGGCCTTAGGCACTGGAGGCAAGTGCCTTAACTGCTGAGCCATCTCTCCAGCCCTAGTCTTTTGTTTTTAATTTCACTGATTATTGCTTTTATCTTTATTATCTTCTCTTTGTATTTGCATTGGATTCATTTCTGTTCCAAGCAGTATCTTAAATTACTAACTCAAGACTTTTTTGTTCCTTTAAAATATATTTTTTATTTATGAGAGAGAGAGAGAGAGAGAGAGAGAGAGCATGGATGCACCAGGGCCTCTTGCCACTATAAACAAACTCCAGACACATATACCACTTTGTGCATCTGGCTTTGATTCTGGGGACTCAAACCCTGGCTGCCAGGCTTTGCGAACAAGTGCCTTTAACTACTTAGCCACCTTGCCAGCCTAAAGCTCTCTTTTCTTTTAAAATATATTTCAAAATAATTTTTATTTATTTGTAAGCAGAGAAACAGAGAGAGGGGGAGAGAATGGGTGTGCCAGGGCCTCTAGCCACTCCAGATGCATATGCCACTTTGTGCACTGGGCTTTATATGGGTACTGGGGAATTATACTCACCCAGATCATTAGGCTTTGCAGACAAGCAACTTAACCAATGAGCCACCTCTCCAGGCCCCCAAATGTTTTTATTTCTGAGAGAGAAAGAGAGAGAGAGAGAGAGAGAGAGAGAGAGAGAGAGAGAGAGAGAGAGAGAGAGAGAGAGAGAGAGAGAGGGAGGTACATGGGCACACCATGGTCTCTTGCTACTGCAAACAAGTTTCCAGATTGACCCTTTTATCATTATATAACCTGCTAGTAATTCTCCTTGCTCCAAATTTGCTTTGTTATTTAGTCATCTGTTACCAGTTTCCTGTTTCAGGTTCAGTTCATTGTCCTCTGATAGCGAGAATTGAAGAACAAGGACAGAAGAAATATTTTACTGTAAAGCAAGACTTTATGTTTACTGAAGAGCAAGAGGCAAAACATACAGCTGACTGCAGCAACAGGGAGGGACTGAATGGATGGCCAAGTAGCGCTTTGGAGGAAGGCTTTTATATCTCCTGGGGACAAATTTGTCCTTGGCACACATGAAAATTGGTATCAAGTTGGGATGAGACTGATAGCTTAGTCTCATATAGTGTGAGTTAGTTCAATATGTCCTGAGTTGGGAAACAGTACGTATTTGTACTTCTGGCTGAAGCAGGTGTTCAGAGTCCCCAAAGACATTCTTGGTCTGTGTGTGGAAGTACAAGGGGCCTGTTAGTATGTGATGTGATAGTGGGTTCTTGTTCTGTTTGTGGCTCTCCATGTTCACAGTCTTGTTATCTGAAAAGGCCTGTTCCCAGAGCCAGGGTGGGGGTGGGGAGCACTTGTTTCTTGTGAAAATTGTGAGGAGAGAAAGAGAACAAAGGGCCAGTGTCCGGCCACCTTTGTGAGTTGGGGTTTTGTGAATCTCAGTTTTCAGATAGTAGTTGTCTTCTTTCCAGGGAAAATTGTATTTTATGTCCTCTTTTTGGGTCTGTGTTCCTAGCTACCTATCTACAGAATGGGACTTTCTAACTTTTTAAAAAATATATTTTGTTTATTCATTTTCAAGCAGAGAAATACAGAGAGAGAGAAAGAGAGAAAGAGAGAGAGAGAATGCACAGGGCCACCACCTTGTGGGTCTGGTGTATGGGGGTCCTGGGGAATTGAACCCAGGGCCCTTAGACACTGGAGGCAAGTGCCTTAACCGCTGAGCCATCTCTCCAGCCCAGGATTTTCTAACTTTTAACCTCCATCAATGCCAGCTTTCTTTGGACAAGTGCATGTCCATTTTATTATTTTCCTTGAACCTACTACGTCATTGTATTTGAGGTGAATTTCTTGTAGAGACTATATAATCTCATGCTCTTATTCATTTTTAAATCCATTTGTGCCTTTCCTAATTTCCTTTCCTTTTTTTGTTTTGGCTTTTCAAGGTGGGGTCTCACATCTCACTCTAGCCCAGGCTGATCTGAGCTTTGGAACTCACTCTGTAGTCCCAGGCTGGCCTAGAACTCCTGGCCATCCTCCTGCCTCTGCCTGCCGAGTACTGGGATTAGAGCTGTGTGCCGCCATGCTTTGCCTTAATTTCTATTTTTAAATTTGGTATATTTACAGCATTTAAATTAAATTTAATATTTCTATTTAATAGTTGATATATTTGGATTTGGGTCTGCAATTGTAGTCTTTGTATTCCTGGTACCCAACTTTTATTTCTGTCTTCCTTTTCATTTTTTTCTTCAGGGTTATTTGAACAGATTTTATTATTGGGTTGAATTTATCAATTGTGTCATTGACAACTTAAAAATAGTTTTAAAATCATCATACAAAGTAGTATAGGTTTCACAGTGACATTTTAATTTTCTTTACTTAGCTTAAATTTTTTTTTTTTTGTTTTTTTGAGGTAGGGTCTCACTCTGGCCCAGGCTGACCTGGAATTCACTATGTAGTCTCAGGGTGGCCTTGAACTCACGGCGATCCTCCTACCTCTGCCTCCAGAGTGCTGGGATTAAAGGCGTGGGCCACCACACCCAGCTCTCGAGTCAATATTTTAATCATTTAAGATGTGTGCCATAAAGAATTAACTCAATAGTCCTGGGATGTTCATCCTTATGATATGTTGCCAATATTGTAGATTTGGGGATTTGCCTGTGTGTTCATAAATTTATGTGGTCATTTTTTCTGAACTTCCTTTCTGTGATTTCTCTGTACTTTTCAATTCTCTGACTCCAGTTTTATCTTTCTAGCCAGAAATCTAGGGCATTAGTTATCACAGCCTGCCATGTAATTATCATAACAGCAGGCATATTTGGGGCCCAGCAACAGGAGAAAAAGGGAAAACAGGACAGGTCAGAGATTGCCTATCTTCTTGGAACCATTGCTTCTGTGAGGAGGAAAATGTCCATTTTACAGTTTCAAAAATTTATTTCAGAATGAGAGAGAGAGAGAGAGAGGGAGGCGAGGGAGAGGGTGAGGGAAAAAGGGAGAAAGAGAAAGAAAGGAAGAGAGAGGGAGAAAGAAACAGAGAGTATGTGCACACCAGGGCCTCCTGCTGCTGTAAATAAACTCTGGACACATGTACTACTTTGTGCTTCTGACTTTACATGGGTCCTGGGGAATTGAACCAGGCTATCAGGCTTTGCATGCAAGCGCCTTTGACCACTGAACCATCTCCCCAGCCCCATCCTCTAGCATGGTCAGCTGTTGATGTTCCATTCTTCCTCCAAAGTCAGATGTAGTAATCATCCAGTTGTTTGGCAGCTCTTATGAAATACTGACAAAGGCTCACTACTCACAAGTAGAACCCTAGGCCTCTTGTTTAGCCTTTGTGCAGACAGGGGAAGCACATGGCCAGGAGAGTCCATGGACCTGGACATACATGAGTCAGTTTAGAAGAGTGTTTAGGACTATGGATTGTGGAGTCATTCCCATCAGGCTTCGAATCTTCTATTGACAACTTACTAGTTGGGCTATGGAATAAGTTTCTACTTCTATAAATCTCAGTTTCCTCATCTGTAAAAGAATAACACTTACTTCCTTCCTTCTCTGGCTAATGTGGAGACTAACATAATCTCACATTCACATTGTGCATCTGGTACTGGGGAATTGAACTTGGGTTGTTAGACATTGCAGACAAGAGCCTTAACTGCTGAGCCATCTCTCCAAGACTAACATAATCTGAAGAAGAAAACACCTAGGGTGTGCTGTAGGTATTCAGCAAAGCCTAGTTCTTTATTATTCTCAGGTTGTCTGCAGGTATTAGTCTTTGCTCACCTTGGTTCTTGGTTCTAGTGAGATGGAAGCCCAGCCTTTTTTTTTTTGGTTATAGGAACATATAAATAAATTAGATTTTCAAGTCAAATATTACCAGATAAAATAACCATCCAGTTTTTTGGCAATTACTATGAAATATATAATAACTTTTTGTTTTTTTAATTAATATCTTTATTATGAATAATTATATACATTGTATGAGCAAATCTTGTGATGGTGCCCCCAGTACCCTCCTCTCTGTCCCTACCCATTGGGGTCCCTCCTCAGTGTGTATACTGAGGTAGGGTCTCGCTCTAGTCCAGGTGATCTGGAATTCACTATGTAGCCTCAGGCTGGCCTCAAATTCATGGCTATCCTCCTACCTCAGCCTCCCAAGTGCTGAGATTAAAGAATTGTACCACCACACATGGCTCTTTTTATTTTTAAAAATACCATATTTATTTGCAAGCAGAGACAAAGAGAAGAGAGACAGACAGAAAGAGAATGAGAGCACCATGGACTCCTGCCACTTCAAATGAACTCCAGATGCATGCATTGCTTTGTGCATCTGGCTTTACATTGGTTCTGGAGAATTTAACCTAAGTTGTTGGGCTTTGCAAGCAAGTGCTTTAGACATTGAGCCATCTCTCCAGCCCCTTAAAACAACCCTTAGTTGTGATATTTATGGTTTTTTCTTTTTTTTTAAATTACAATGGATTCAGTTGACTTTGACAATCTTTTTTTAAAAAATATTTTATTTATTCATTTTCAGGCAGAGAGATAGAGAGAGAGAGAGAGAGAGAGAGAGAGAGAGAGAGAGAGAGAAAGAGAGCACCAGGGCCACTACCTTGTGGGTCTGGCATATGTGGGTATTAGGGAATTGAACCTGGGGCCTTAGGCACTAGAGGCAAGTGCCTTAACCGCTGAGCCATCTCTCCAGCCCTAATTGTGATATTAAAAAATTTCTTTATTATCAATAATTAGATACATTGTATGAGCAAATCTTGTGAAGGTGCCCCCCCCATTTCCCTCCTCTCTGTCCCTTACCTCCTGGGTCCCCAGTGGGTAGAGGCATACTGGACCAGTCCATGGTACTGGGCATATTGGATCAGTCCATGGTACATGGGTACTGGGCATACTGGATCAGTCCATGGGGTAGGGGGTTATGAATTGTATAAGAGGTAGCCAGTTTGTTTACCCCTTTGTGTGTTGTTGTGGAGGGGGGCAATGTCCCTGAATATTCTCCCCAACTATGGTTCTTACAATCTTTCTACTTCCTCTTCTGCTCAGTTCCCTGAGTCATGGTGGGTGAGTTTTAAGTCTGCTTTATTGTTGAAATCTAAGTGTCTCTGGACTTCTGCTTTGGGTTTTGTTGGGTATTGTTGGTGTCTGTCTCCATTGACCTTTCATGGGTTATCTGACTTGCTGTGGTGATTGGTCTCCTGTTTGTCTCCTCACTTTCTCATAGGTTTCATTTGGGCCCTACATGATAGGCCAGGGGTGGTTCATCTCCTGCCAGGATGTCAGCCATCATCCCATGTCTTGTTGGTGGAATTGGGTTGTCTACAGCTCTCTAGCTGCCTAGGTGGAGATAAACATTGCTATTTTGGCAAGATTGTAATGGATGTAGCCTCTCTGTAGCTCTCTGGTAGTGGGAATTTCCCCTTGGAGCTTGGGTTCTTGGTCCCCATAAAATTTTCCCATGGATCCCAGTTCCAGTTAAGGGTTCCTTGTCACTGAGTGGATCTCTTAGCCAATTAGTAAGCTGTTGATTACCCTCCTAGGTTTAGTGCCACTATTGCACAGATGAGCATTTCTTGACTTGCTGGTCTCTTCCATATAGAGTGTGTTCAGCATTTTTGTGGCATTAGTCTGTATTGTATATCAGTGGTCTCTGCTTTCTCTAAATATCATTGACCAATTCCCCCTGGCAGCTCATGTAATGTCTTCCAGCACTACATATGCTACCATCTCAGAGTTGGTTACCATTCTGGATCTCTTTCGGTGTTGTGTGACAATACTCTGTGGTTTTCTTCAGTAATAGGGTCTTACCTTTGGTCTGGGTCTGGTATTCAAGAGCTTTGACAAAAGCCTGTCTTATTTTGGGGACCTCATGGGTCTTCCCACTTAGTGTGGGAAGTAAGCAATGATTGAAACAGGAAGTTGCTGGCCTGAGCAATTTTTCTTGGGGTTAGGCTTCCTCCTATTCTCTTCATGGTCCCTCTTGCCAGGTGATGCCCACATTTTCCTCAGTGGCTTACTGTGTGAAAGTAAGAATTTTATGGTATTGATTCATTATTGGTTTAGTTTATTGTGTAAATCTTCCCACCCGCCCATTCCTCCCCCCTCCCAATTCCTTCCATCCTCTTTTACAGTCTCTCAATTCACCTGTCAGGTTTGCTTAAAGTTTAGGCTAAACCTGGTTAGAAACTACAAATGAGGGAGAATATGTGGCGTTTGTCTCTCTGTTCTTGTGTGAGTTTGCTAAGTATGATCTGCTCAATGTCTATTCACCTTTCTTTTAATTTCATTATGTCATTTTTCCTTTCAGCTGACTAGAATTCCATAGTGTAAATGCACCACAACTTTGATATCCATATTTGTCCAGTGATGGACATTTGGGTTGATTCCAATTCTTAGCTATTATGAATTGAGCCACTACAAACATGGTTGACTAATATCTCTATGCTGAGGTGGAAAATCTCGGGGGTAGATGCCCAGTAGAGGGATAATTGGGTCCATTGGTAGCTTTATATGCATCTTTTTCAGGAGTCTCCACATTGCTTTTCATAATGGTTGTACAAGTTTGCAATCCCACCAACAGTGAATGAGGCTTCCTTTTTCCCTCAGCCAGCATCTATTATTGGTAGATTTTTTAATGATTTGTCATTCTGATTGGAATAAGGTGGAACCTTGTTGTTTGGATTTTCTTTTCCCTGATGATTAAGGATGATGAACATCTTCTTAAATGAGAATAGGCCATTGATATTTTATCCTCTGTGAATTACTAAGTTCAGTGCCCCATTTCATGAGAGGGCTATTTGATTTATTATTTAATTTTTCATGTTCTTTATAAGTTCTAGATATTAGACCTCTGTCCAGCTTATATCTGGCAAAGGTTGTCTCCCAGTCTGATGGTGGTCTATTGGCTCTGAGTATGGTATGTTTGTCTGTACAGAAGCTTTTTAGCTTGATGAGATCCCATTGGTTAAGTGACTGTTGCACTTCCTGGGCTACTGGAGGTTTGTACAGGAAGTTTTCTCTACTCCTATCTCATGGAGAGTTCCTCCTATTTTTTATACCAGAGTTTTCAGAGTTTTAGGTCTCATGTCGAGGTCTTTGATCTATTTAGAGTTGATTTTTGTGCATAATGAGAGAAGTGGGTCTACTTTCATTTTTCTTCCAAGTATTTTTCTAATTTGTCCAGCACTGTTTGTTGAAGATGCTATCTTTATGCCAAGGAACATTGTTGGCACTTTTTTCAAAGATCAAGTAACTATAGTTACTCAAGCTATGAGCAGGGTCTTCAAATCTATTCCATTGGTCTGTCTGTCTGTTTTTATGTCAGTACCATGCTATTTTTGTTACTATGGCTTTGTAGTATATCATTAGATCGAGAATAATGATACCTCCTGAGGAGCTTTATTTTTACTAAGGATAGTTTTGGCTATCTGAGGCGAATGAAGCTGGGGTTTTCATTAGCATTGCATTGAATCTGTATATTGCTTTTGGAAGAATTGCCATTTTTACAATATTAATTCTACCTATCCAGGAGCATGGAAGATCTTTCCATCTTTTCATGGTCTCCTCAATGTCCTTGAGTGCTCTTATGTTTTCAGTATACAAGTCTTTCACATCCTTGGTTATTGTTATACCAAGGCATTTGATTTTTTTTGAGGTTTTTGAAAACGGGACAGTCTCACTGATTTCTTTTACGGCATGCTTGTCATTTGCACGCAGGAAGGCTACTGATTTTTGTGTGTTAATTTTGTATCCTGCCACTTTGCTGAAGGAATTTATCACCTTCAAGAGTTTACTGGTACTATTTTTAGGTCTGTTATGTATAGGATCATGTCTGCAAAAAAAAAAAAAGATAGTTTTACTTTTTGCTTTCCAATTTGTATCTTTTTTTTTCTTTCTCCTGTCTTATTGCTTGGGGTAGAACTTCAAGCAGTATGTTGAAGAGCAATGGTGAGAGTGGGCACCCCTGTCTTGTTCCTGATTTTTGTTGGAACTCCTTGAGTCTTTCCCCATTGAATATGATTTGGGCTTTAGGAAATTTGTACATGGCCTTTATTATGTTGAAGTATAAGCCCTCTATGCCCAGTCTCTCCAGTGATTTGATCATGAAGTGATGTTGAATTTTGTTGAAGGCCTTTACTGAATTGATTGAGATGACCATGTGGCTCTTATGGTTAAGTTATTAATGTGATGGATTACATTAATTGACTTCCATATGTTGAACCTCTCTGTGTCCTGGGATGAAGCCATCCTGGTCGAGGTGGATAATAGTTTTGATGTGTTGCTGTATTTGGTTTGCGAGAATTTTGTTCATAATATTTATATCTAAGTTTATCAGGGATATAGGTCTATAGTTTTCCTGTCTTGTATCTTTGTCTGGATTTGATATTAGGGTGGTGCTAGCTTCATAGAAGGAGTTGGGAACATTCCTTGCTCTCCTATTACATGAAAAAGCTTCAGAAAGAGTGTTTTCAGTTCTATGATGGTTTGGTAGAATTTGACTAAGAATCCATCTGACTTTTGCTATTTGGGGAAGTTTCTGATTGCATTTTCAATTTCGGTGGATGTGATAAATTTATTTAGCAGATTTATCTGCTCTTGATTTTGTTTTTGTAGGTGATAGATGTCCAGGAATTCATCCATTTCTTCCAGGTTCTCCAATTTTGTGGAGTAGAGGTTTTGGAAGTATTCTCTGATGAGCCTTCAATTTCATTGGCGTCTGTTGTTACCTCTCCCTTTTCATTTCTGATTGTGTTGATATGGGCCTTTTCTTTTTGTACATTTAATTATATTGGCCAGTGGTTTGTGGATCTTGTTTATTTTATTTTTTCAAAGAACCAGATCTTTATCTATTTTTAAATTAAATTAAATTTTTTAAGTTTCCATTTTATTAATCTCAGTCTGATCTTAATTATTTATTTTCATCTTGAGCTCCTAGGTTTGGATTGTTCTAATTTTTCCAATACCTTTGGGTGGGTGGTTAGGTTCTTGATTTGAGATCTCTCTGTCTTTGTTATGAAGATACTTAGTGCTATGAATTTTCCCCTTAAGGATGCTTTCATTGTGTCCCTTAAGTTTTGGTATGTTGTGTTTTTATTATCATTTACTTCCAGAAAGATTTCAATTTGATTTTCGATTTCTTGAATAACCCATTCATTGTTTAGTATCATATTGTTCAGTCACCAATAGTTGGTGTATTTTCTGTTGTTCCTCCCATTGTTAATTTCCAGTTTTAATGGCTGTGTCTTGATATAATGCAGGGGGCTATGTCAATCCTCTTGAGTTTAGTGTGGCATGTTTTATGTCTTAGTATGTGGTCTATTTTGGAGAATGTTTTGTGGGCTGCTGGGAAGAATGTATAGTCTATAGTCTTGGGATGGAATGTTCTGTAGATGTCTGTCAGGTATAGTTGACCTATGTGTTGTTAAGATCTGTTATTTTCCTCTTGATTTTCTCTTTGGATGATTTGTCTAGAGATGATTGTTGTGTATTAAAGACTCCTACTATGATGGAATTAGAGTTTATTTCTGTTCTGTTTTTAAGTCTTGCTTTATGAAGTACGGTACACCTATATTTGTTGCATACATATTTATGATAGTGATATCCTCTTATTGTATCATTCCCTTGATGAGAAGGAAGTGTCCTTCATTGTCTTTTTGAATTAATTTTGTTTTAAAGTCTATTTTTCAGATATTAATGTAGCCACACCCACTTGTTTTTTATTTCTGTTTACTTGGAAGATCATTTTCCATCCTTTCACCCTGAGGAGATTTCTGTCTTTAGAAGTGAGATACATTTCTTGAAGGCAGCAGATGGAAGGGTCCATTTTTCTTATCCACCCTGTTAACCTGTGTCTTTTTATGGGTGAATCAAATCAGTTAATATTCAAAGTTATAACTATTAGGTTTATTTAAGCTGTGCCATGGTGGAGGGTTTATGGGGGTTGATGCCTCATATGTTACTATGAGCACACTAATTTTGATTATTGTGCTCATCCTTTATTGGGCTTTCGATGTTGACTTTCAGTCTCTTTTGTGTGGAATGTCTCCTGCAGTATCCTCTGTAAGTTTAGCTTTGCATTCATATAGTGATAAAACTGGATTTTACCATGGAAAATTTTGATTTCTCCATCTATTATGAGGGATACTTTTGCCAGGTACAGTAGCCTGGGTTGGAAGCCATAATTTTTAGGCCTTGAAGAGCATTATTCTGGGCCCTTCTGGCCTTCATGGTTTCCAATGAGAAATTTGAGGTAAGTCTGATGGGGTTGCCTTTATATGTGATAAGTTGTTTTTCTCTTGCTGCTTTTAGCTCTCTCTGTCTTTGCTTCTATGTTTAGCATTTTAACTAAGATAAGCCTTGGAGAGTTCCTTCTCTGGTCTTGTCTGTTTGGAGTTCTGTGGGCCTCTTGTATGTGGACAGGCCTTTCTCCTGTAAGTGGGAAAATTTTCTTTAATAATTTTGTTGAATATGTTCTCTATGTGTTTGACCTGGGTTTCTTTTCCCTCTGGTATTCCAATGGCTCTGATATTTGCTCTCTTTAGGGTATCCCACAGTTCTCTCATATGTTGTTCACATGATTTTTTGCAGTTATTGGAGTTTTTGGATTCCCGATTAATTGCTTTTCTTTTCTTTTCGTTCTTTTTTTTTTTTTTTTTTTTTTTAGCCCAGGCTGATCTGGAATTCACTGTGTAGTCTCAGGGTGGCCTTGAACTCATGGTGATCCTCCTACCTCTGCCTCCCCAGTGCTGGGATTAAAGGCGTGCACCACTACACCTGGCTTTGCGCCACCACGCCCAGCTTCGATTAATTTCTTCTGTCTTGTCTTTGATGTCTGGGGTCTGTCCTCCAGGTTATTAACTCTAGAATTAAGTAATTCTAAAGATGCTTTTAATAGCTCTGTTTTTGTTTTCTGTTAATTTTTTTCTTCATAGTCTCCATCTCTCTGGTGAATTCTAGTTTCAATCTAGTTTTGTTTTTGTTAGTGTTTCCTGGAAATCATTTTTTCATTTGGTTATGTCCTCATTAAACTTAATCAGCTGGTTATCCAGCTCGTCCCATTGTCAGTTGACCCTAAGTTCACTTATTGTTCTTTTGAAGTTGCTCTGATTTTTCTCAATTAAGTTGAGTCTGATGTTGAAGCTTGTGTTTTTGAGTCCCACAGTGACAAGACACAGTGTTGACTTTAGCCAGAGAGGTTCTCTGACCTCCAAAGCATCATACATACTGGCTACCAGCCCAGAACTGCTGGTAGACCTGTGACTCCTGTAGCTCACACACCTGTAGTTGCAAAGCTGTTACAACGCAAATGGAACCCAGAACAGAGCACTCACTGAATATCCTATGGGGCTTCCTCATTGATGGTCCTAATTACACCAAGCTTCTCTCCATCCAGGGGCACTTCTGCCATGAACCCGCCTTGCCCCTCACCAAATTTGCGGTGTACAGGCCCCAAACACAGTGTTAGCACTAGACTCAAACTCTCCAAGCACCTCTCCTGCTTTGAGGGCCCTGTCCCCATCACACAGTAAGTCTTCACCAGTCTAGAGCAGCCAAGCCCACGTACATTGATGCTCTGGGTACTTAGTCTCCATTCCAGCCACAAAAGTCTCCTCAGTAGACGGGGGTGTGCAGGTGCTGGCACCTCTAGAGCTCAGGTCCCACCCATACCAATCTCTTCACCAGCTTGGGGTTCACCAAACCCAATCCCATCTTGACTCTCACTGACTTGTGATGCCCAGGCCCCAAACTCACTGATGACACTAGCCCGAAACTTGCCCTGTACCTTGCCCACCTGGAGTGCCCGGCCTCTAAGCACTCTGGCTCCCATAATGTCCTAGCTCTCTGACACATAGCTCCCTTCACCCTCACTGGTCTTTCTTAAGGGTGATTTGTCTTTGTGGACCTGAAGTGAGTGGTGACTTCCTTCTTTGTTGATGTGATTCAGTCGGCTGGATGTGTAGCTCCTCCCTGAGAAAACCTGGAACTGTGGCTAGCATCCCTTCTCTCCCAAAACCCTGGCTGGAGGTGATTTCTCCCAGCCGCTGGAGCTGGAGTAGAATTTTTCACAGTTGCAGTTTCCACTGTAGCTGTTGCCTGGAGGCCAGGTTCCTCTAGAGCTAAATCCTCCAAGAATAAGCCTGAATGCCAATTTCCACAGGAGCTGAAGAGAAGTCTGGGGAGAGCATGGTCTGAGGGGACCTGCCTGCCGGTGAGAAGTGGGTAGCAGGAAGTGAAGAGATAAACAGGTAATCTTAACAAAGACCAAGTACCTAAGGATGTGTGTTAACTCATATCCTTAATCCTGTAGACTGGGTGGAGATTTCTGGTTTATGCTAGGTTCCAGGTCAGCCTGGGATTGAGTGAGACCCTGCCCCCAAGAAAGACAGAAGGAAGAGACAACAAGGTACTATTAATCAAGTGATATCAAATGTGACAAATTCCTTTAAAAAAAAATCCCGCTTATTAAGAATGACAACACAGGAAGCTGGAGAGATGGCTCAGCAGTTAAGGCACTTGCCTCCAGTGCCTAAAGCCCTAAGTTAAATTCTCCAGTACCCACATAAGCAAGACCCACAAGGTGGTGGCCCTGGTGTGCCCTCTATCTCTATCTCTCTGCTTGAAAATGAATAAATAAAATTAAAAAAAAAAAGAATGGCAACACAGGTCAAAGGTGCATCAATCAACTTTAGATGACCCTGTTACCTCTTGACATGGCCTCTGGTCTCACCCAAGCTGAGTAAAAGACTGGCTCCCTCCCAGTCAGCCTGTGGGCCAGCTGGGCCCATGAATTTGCTGTTTAGATCAGCTGTGCTGGATGCTGTGTGTGGCTCTGGGTGCTCTGGTCTCTTGGATTCCCCAGGGCTCCAGTGGCTCCAGGTGCTGGTCATTGGGGGATGGGTGGACTCCTGAAGCTGCTGCAAAGCTGCTCCTGCCACCCTCTTTTTCCAGTGCCCCCCTCTCCCCTGCTGGCGCCAGATGTCCCCTTCTTTAGTTTTTTTTGACTTTGTAAGGCTGGTGTGAGTGGAGAATTTTCTCCCTGAGCCTCTGCTCTCGCCAACTCAGGCAGGTTCCCAGCACATGTAGCACATCTGGGCCAAATGCTAGAGCCACCAATGCCCACTGTCTGCCCACTGATCATTGCCAGAAGCCCCAGGTCTGTCCTATTTCTACTCTGAGGCTAAAAAACTCCCATGAACCTTCAGTTTTTGATAGAAGATTGTATTCCGTGGTCTCACTGCCTTCTTTCCCTCCACAGGTTGCTTTAGAGTGGCTACAGCATCACCATTTTCCTCCAACTTGCTAAAATTTATTTTTTATTATTAATAAGTAGACACTATGTGTGTACAATTCTTGTGTTGGTACCCCCATTTCCCTTTTCCCTCCCCCTATTCCACTGAGGACCCTCCTCAATGGGATTTCCAGAATGCTCCACGGGATGGTGGGCTATAAATTGGACATAGTTTGCTAACAGTCTTATTCACTTTGGAGATTGTCTTGTCAAGTCTTGAGTGAATTTCTTTAGTTCATTCATCTGTTTGTTGAGTCACTAATCCTTTTTAGAAGTAGGGTTCTGAGTCCTTTCTCTGACACTTCTCCTTTTCTGTGGCTTCTTTTGTAGGGGAGCTGGGGAGCAGGGATGGGGCGTGTTGGGCTGTTCCCTCATAGTCTTTGTGTTTTTGTGCTTTTTGCATCAGTTCCAAATTTACCTTCCCCCCTTTCCAGTACCAATTCCTGCCCCCCAGGAACCGCCTACAGACCACCAGTGATTGTGTTCCTTACAGCTATTTAAGCTGAATCGCAGTGGTGCTCTTGGCTTACTGATCTATGGAAGGCCCTTGTGTTCCACACTTGTGACTGTGGGTAGAATTTACAAGTAGAGGATTGGTTTGCAGTGTTGCTGGATCTCCAAGAATCTCCTCAAGCCCAGCATGGTGGAGCAAACCTTTAATACCAGCACTCAGGAGGCAGAGGTAAAAGGATTACTGTAAATTCCAGGCCAGCATGGGAGTTGAGTTTTAGGTCAGCCTGTACTAAAGTGAGATAGCTCCTACCTTGAATCACCCCCCTCCCCCCAAAAAAGAAAGAAATTCCTGAACTCAGAGCACCACCACAGGTCTGGTGTATGTGGATCGTCTCTTGAGTGCTGGTTTGTATCTTCTGCATCGGTTGGGCGGATGGGGTTGAGTTTGGCTCACTTTGGGCACTGGCTGTAGTCTCTTATGTGAACCAAGTGGACTCTGGCTCCTTCTAGATTCTGACTGGAATCTCCTGTGCAGACCCTGTGGGTGGGGATGGGGCCTGCTTCCTGCTCAGCACTGGCTGGGATCTCCTTCGTGCACTAGATGGGCAGGATTAGGTCTGGTTCCCAATTTGTGGGTGGGGTGGGCCCTACTTCTCACTCAACAGTTGCTGGGATCTCTTGTTTAGCTGGACTGGGTCTGGTTCCCTCCTTGTGCTCCTTGGAGCTTTGTTTTGTGGTGTGCAGGGTCAGGTTCAGCTCCCTCTGCTTGCTGGCTGGGCTCTCATGTGTTTGGCTGTGGGCTCCCGAGTGGTCCAGGTGGGTGGTGTCAGGGATACAATTTATCTTTTTAAAAATATTTTATACTAGCTGGTCGTGGTGGCGCAGGACTTTAATCCCAGCACTCGGGAGGCAGAGGAAGGAGGATCACCATGAGTTCAAGGCCACCTTGAGACTACATAGTGAATTCCAGGTCAGCCTGGGCTAGAGTGAGACCCTACCTCGAAAAACAAAAAAAAAAATTATACTTATTTTTGGGGGGGAGAGAAAGAAAGAAAAAAAAGAAAGGGAAGAAAGAAAGAAAGAAAAAAGAAAGAAGGGAAGAAAGAAAAAGAAAGGGCATGTCAGGGTCTCCTGCCACTTTAAATTAATTCCAGACTTCTTTGTGCGTATGGCTTTGCGTGGGTCCTGGGGAATCAAACCCAGTTCATCTGGCTTTGCAAACAAGTGTCTTTAATCACTGAGCCAACTCTCCAGCCCCCAAATTTATCTTTTTTTTTTAAAGTGACATCTTTTCTTTTTTTAATATCTTATTTATTCATTTTCTAGCAGAGAGATACAGAGAGTGAGAGAGAAAGAGAGAGAGCACCAGGGCCACACCTTGTGGGTCTGGTTTATGTGGGTCCTGGGGAATTGAACCCAGGGCCTTAGGCACTGGAGGCAAGTGCCTTAACCGCTGAGCCATCTCTCCAGCCCGCAAATTTATCTTTTAACTGCTACATAAATGCATAAAAATTGTACATGTTGGGTTGGAGAGATGGCTCAGCAATTAAGGCACTTGGCTGCAAAGCCTAATTTGACCTGGGTTTGATTCCCCAGTACCCACATAAGCCAGATGCACAAAGTGGTGCATGCATCTCAAGTTCATTTAGAGTAGTTGGAGACGCTGTGACATTCTCTTTCTCTCTTTTTCTCTCTCCCTTTCTATTTCTCTGCTTGCAAATAAATAAAGTATTTAAAAAACTGAACATGTTATAGCATAACGTGACTTTTTTTTAGCTTTTAAAAGCACTTTTATTTATTTTGTTAACACGTGCATCAGAGGAAACTGAAACACAAGAAGCACAAAGCATCATCCAGTTGCAGGCAGCTCTGCTGGACACACCCGCCTGGACCCTGCATGGGTAGCACAGCATTCCGTGTGGGCACCTGAGACTGTACAGTATGCAGCCTGCTCTCCCACACTGTGAATATTCACCAACGAAAACCTTAACTACATGAGTATTTTGATAACTAAGAATATGCTACATCATTTCAATCTGTTAGAATTGTAATCCTGTCTTCCTTGGCAACAAAAATTTCACAGAAGATAAAAATGGCAATAGAAGTATTGGCAGAGTTACGATTAAAAGTCTGCATTCCTAGTGCTCAACTTAAAAATCAAATATAAAGCAACAGACTACACTAAGCAGTGTTTCTAGACTTCATCAGAGCTAGCCTACTAGACATTGTTAAGAAGGTATATTCCCACTGAACTAAGGATTCCCACAGACTGGCCAGGGGTGCAAGTATGTCACACCTGTGCACTCTCCGTCGCCCCTTCTGCCCCTCTGCTGCCAGCCTGATGGACACATCCTGACCCCCAGCCCGAGGTGGTGTAACAGCCTATGTTCAAGAGGCATCTTTGCTTTTATTGTAATGTATTTACAAATTGGCTAATTCACTAATTTTTTGTTACCA
>PVHP010038335.1:0-16912 GCA_004024765.1 Zapus hudsonius | reverse complement strand
ATCCCCGGGGAGACACAAGCTTCACAAGGCATGAAGCACAACACATACATTACGTGGGAGAGCCCATGGGGAGGATGCTGGTAGTCAACAGTGCACACGTGACAGTTAAGGGCAGCTGTTCTGTCCATCTCCTGTCCTAGGGGACAGAGGACCTACCTGAAGAGGCTGTGGTCTCCGTGACCTCAGAGTCGGTGCCTGGACCTGGCTGGACGCAGTCAGGGCTGAGGCTGAGGGTGGAGGTGGAAGGAAAAGGCTCCTTAACAGGACTGTCCGGTTCCTTCACCTCCTCAGGGCACAGGTAGACTTCGATGGGCCCTTGGGTGCTCTTCAGATATATCTGCAGGTTCTCCTGCAGGAGGAAGAGAAGCTAGCTCATGGTCCTGGACATCTGGACACTGACACACAGGTCAGCAGCTGTGGAATCGCATGTGAGCAAGTTCAGACACCAAGCTGGACACCGAAGCTAGGCCCACCTTCGGTTCCCAAGTCCTCTTCATATAGAAAGGACATCTTGATTTCTTTTGGGCGGGGAATCGGTGTCCCTACTCTCTGGCCATTGAGTTTGGGGACTCCAGTAGCTCACTGTGATACATTTGGGAAAGCCGACTCAACCAGCATTCAGTTCAGGACTCTGGTTGGACTTGAGAGAAATGGAAGGTCCCATCCTGTTGGGGTGGCTGAGCTGGCATCACACAAGCTCTCTGCCACAGGAGAGGAGCCCAATCGGAAACAGCAGATAAAGAGACAGGTGGGGACAGAGAACATGCGACAGATGTCAGCCACAGTTTGAGTCTGTGCATGAAGCCTTGTCTCCAAGCTCCAAAACTTGGTCACCCCTCACTGTACACTTATGCCAGCTGGACGTGGCTTCCCCACCCTTAGCGTCTCCCCACGTCATCCTCAAGTAAGACATGGTTGAGCATATAAGCGCCACTTGAAAATACCCTACTCAGTCTCTGAAATTCAGTTTCCCTGTCACCCCAGGATGCTTCCTCTATCCTGTGTTTGCAAAGCATACAAGAGTCTAGAAGTGACAACCGCTGTTTGCCTGTTTTTCTCCCCCCGCAGGTTCTGAGCTCTACCAAGGAGGGCACTGGACCTTCAAACTCAGCAACCTTAGTTCTTCCAACCCTTATCATGTGCCATATCCTGGGCTGGGGGTGCGAGGTGAGCAGAGCAGTCTCCTGACAGATGAGATGAACTGGAATGTAATCATGGAAGCGGGCCCAACGCATCTCAGTGTATAGACATTTAGCACGTGAAAAAGCATGGTGTGGGAATGAACAGAGAAGACTTCCTGGAGGAAGTGACTCCCCTCATCCCATGCCTACCAGTGAGGAGGCAAAGGGAGAGAACATTTCATCACACATAAAGGTTTTGCACTAAGCATGTGCCCAGTGGGGCAGGAGACAGCAGACAGGTCACTGTGGCAAAGCCAAGGCAGACGGCAGTGGAATGGGACATGAGGCAGGCAAGTAACCAAAGGCTTCCCAGGGAATATTAAGAATTTTAAGCTGTGCAGATGGCCCAGTGGTTAAAGGCATTTGCTTACAAAGTCTGCAGGCCAGTCCCCACGTAAAGCCAGATGCACAAAGTGGTGCCTGTGTCTGGAGTTTGGTTGCAGTGGACAGAGGCCCTGGTGCGCCCATTCTCTCTTTTTCTCTCTCTCTTTCACAGATAAACAAGAATATTTTTAATAAAGTATTTTAAGCTGAGTGTGATGGTTCATTTCTTTAATCTCAGCACTTGGGAGCTTGAGATAGGAGGATTACTATGAGTTTGAGGCCAGCCTGGGCTATAGAGCAAGTTCCAGGTAAGTTTGGATTAAAGTGAGACCCTGCTTTAAAAAAAAATAGTTTTAGGTGGATCACTGGGGCTCACTGGCCAGCCACTCTAGCCTAATTGTGAGCTCCAAGCCAATGAGGGCCTGTCTGAAAAAAAAAAAAAAGTAGTATCTGAGGAATGGCTGACCCCAAGGTTGTCCCCTAACCTCCACAAGCATGTACACATAGAAGAATTTGGGGGCTGGAGAGATGGCTCAGAGATTAAGGTGCTCGCCTGCAAAACCTAATGACCTGGATTTGATTCTTCAGTGCCCACATAAAGTCAGATGCACAAAGTGGCGCATGCATCTGGAGTTTGTTTGCAGTGGCAGGAGGTCCTGGTATATCCATTCTCTCTGTCTCTCTTCTCTTCTATCTCTCTCTGTTTGCAAATAAATAAGTAAATAAATAATGAATACATTTTTTTTGTTTTGTTTTTCAAGGTAGGGTCTCACTCTAGCCCAGGCTGACCTGGAATTCACTATGTAGTCTCAGGGTGGCCTTGAACTCATGGTGATCCTCCTATCTCTGCCTCCCAAGTGCTGGGAATAAAGGCATGTGCCACCACGCCTGGCTCAATAAGTACATTTTAAAAAAAGTTTTGGCCTTGTGCCAGGTGTGGCAATTTTTTTATTTGTTTGCTTGTTTGTTTGCAAGAGAGAGACAGAGAGAATGGGCAAGCCAAGGCCTCTTTCTGTTGCAGATAAACTCCAGACATTTGTGCCTCTGGTTTTATGAAGGTATGGGGAATTGAACCTGGGCAGGCTGGATTTTCAAGCAAGTGCCTTTAACTACTGAGCCATCTTCCCAGCCTGATCTATGCCTTTAACCCATAAGGCATGATGTAGCAGAACCACGGTTGGAGGCCAGGCTGGGCTACACGTGAGTTCAAGGCCAGCCTAACTTACACAGTGAGACCCTGTCTCAAATAGCCAAGGGCCCAGGCTGGAGAGATGGCTCAGAGGTTAAGGTGCTTGCCTGAAAAACCTAATGACCTGAGTTTGATGCCCCAGTACCCACGTAAAGCCAGATGCATAAAAGGGGCACATGGGTCCAGAGTTCCTTTGCAGCAGCCAGGGTCCCTGGAGCACCTATTCTCTCTCTGACTCTCTCTGCTTACAAATAAATAAAAAAAATTTTTTTAAGCCAAGGACCTGGCTAGGAAGATTGCTCAGTGGATAACGAGCTTGTTGCACAACTCTGAGTACCTGAGTTTGAATCCCCAGACCCCAAGTAGAAGCTGGAAGCTCTGGTGAGATCTTATAATCCCAGTGTGCCTATGGTGAAAAGGGAGGCAGGGACAGAATTTTCCAGAAGCTTGAAAACAAAATGGTAGACAATGAGACCCTGCCTCAATTGAGGTGGAAGATGTGGACAGACCCAAAAGTTGCACTCTGACTTTCACATATGCACCGTGGCATGCCTGCACCCACACATATAAACATACGTGCATTAAGTTTAAAACAAAAATCCGCCAGGCGTGGTGGCACACGCCTTTAATCCCAGCACTCGGGAGGCAGAGGTAGGAGGATTGCTGTGAGTTCAAGGCCACCCTGAGACTACATCGTGAATTCCAGGTCAGCCTGGACTAGAGCGAGACCCTACCTCAAAAAACCAAAAAAAAAAAAAAAAAAAAAAAAAAATCCACTTGGCTAGAGTGAGACCCTACCTTGAAAAACAAACAAACAAACAAAAAATGCCAAGTGATGCAGGTATATAGCTCAGTGGCAAGGCATTTGCTGAGATGGGCGAGGCACTGGGCTCCCTGCCCAGAATTAAAAAAGAATTGTTGCTTATTTGTTTGTGATCATGTGTGTGCACGGCATGCAAGGGTATCTTGTCCCTGCAAACAAATGCCACAGGATTGTACCATTTTCTGTGTCTGGTTTTACGTGGGTGTCTGGGAAATTAAATCCAGGCCCGCTGGCATTGCAAGCAAGCACCTTGAACCACTGAGCCATCCCCCTTGCCCTGTACCCAGGAGAGCATGGTGAAGAGAGGATTTCTGAGTGCTAATGTGGTTCCATAGGCACGCTCATACGTGTGCGCAGGAACCCGGGCAGGTGGGATGAAGAAAGAACAGAATCTCTGAATGGGAACAGAGATTTCCTCAGGCCAATACTCAGTCATCACTTCCCTTTTTAGCTTCTGCCATTTCTGCCCCAATATTGGCCACGGCCACCAGAATGAACCACTGGAGCCTGGGTAGCTCTCCAGACGGACCCAGGACCTTCCCACCCACCGCCATCACATGATTCCCTCTCACCTCAGCCCTATCAGGGACTTCCAGTCTCGTCTGCGGAGGGGCCTTGACTGCGATCACCGTCTGCTCCTTAAAGTCGCCCATAGCACGGATGTCCTGGTAGGTCACATAGGCCAGTGTAGGGACAGGAGTCAAGAAAAGTGACCATCTGGTCAAAATGTACCTTCAGTCTGCCAGACAGGACCTTCACCATCTTTCCTAAGTCTCTGAAGATCACTTCCTCATATCTGATACAGTATGGGAGGGAATGACACTTGAAACAGACTATAATCTGTTCTCTGAATATCACAAGCTACCTGGGATCCCTTTCAGTAAGACCCCAGTCTCAAAGAGAAAAAACAAATAACCATGACGCTTGTGTGTGGCGTGTATGCGTGTGTATATGCATATTCATATGTGTGGGTGCATGTTCAAATGTGCGGGTGCATGCTCATATGTGTGGGTGCATGTTCGTATGTGTGGGTGCATGTATGTGGGAAAGGCAGAGGAAAGGACAACCTTGAGTGCTGTCATCAGCTACAAGGTTTCTCTGTTTTGAGTCTTTCATTGGTTTGCTGCTCACCCATTAGGCTAGATTGGCTAGCCAGTGGGCTCTAAGGATTTGCCAGTTGGCTTTCTCAGCTCTGGGATTGGGGGAAGGGGAGACATCCTTCCAACAATACAAGGTCCGATCCAAAAATCATTTAGACAAGACCATTTGGGAATGAAAGTGCCTTAGCATGGTCCGTGCTCTTTGACCTCACCATTTCAATCCTAAAACCTAGGGGAAAATATGGGCTGAGAAGATTGCTTAGTGGTTAGGGCTCTTGCTTGCAAACCCTCTCAGATTTGATTGTCTAGATTTGATTCCTAAGCAACCCATATAAACCAGACCAAAAACAAAGGCGCCCCTGGCATTCATTTACACAGGCAAGAGCCCCTGGTACTCCCATACACATAGCAACTAAAACATTTTTTAACATAAAGAAATGTTTTCTATACATAGAAGTTCTTTACTATGTTGCTTATAAATAGACATTTAAGCCAAGTGTCCTAGTTCAAGCCTTTTAATCCAGTATTTGGGAGGCGGTGACAAGAGAGCTACCATGAGTTCCAGGCCAGCCTGGGCTGCTGCAGGAGAGCAAAATTGGAAATCTGGGTCTGGGGAGATGGTTCAGTGGTTAAAGGTGCTTGCTTGCAAAGCCTACTGGCCTGGGTTCATTTCTCTAGAGTCTACATAAAGCCAGGTACACCACGTGGTGCATGCATGCATCTGGGAGCCTGCAACAGCAGGAAGCCGCACACCTATACTCTCTCTCATAAATAATTTTTTTTTTTAGGTAGGGTCTCGCTCTAGCCCAGGCTAACTTGGAATTCACTATATAGTCTCAGACTTGAACTCACTGCAATCATCCTACCTCTGCCTCCCGAGTGCTGGGATTAAAGGCGTGCACCACCACACCTTTTTAAAACAGGAAATCTAGAGCTAAGAATGTAGCTCAGCAGTGGAATGATTGCCTAGCATGCACTAGGCCCTAAATTTAATCCCCAACACTGCAACAACAACAATAATAATAATAATTTTTTAAAAATCTGGGGCTGAGGAGATGGCTTAGCAGTTAAAGGCACTTGCCTGCAGAGCTTGCTGGCCCAGTGTTCATTTCTTTGTCATTCTCTCTCTTTGCTTGCAAATAAAGAAATAAAATTACTGCCGGGCGTAGTGGCGCACGCCTTTAGTCCCAGCACTCAGGAGGCAGAGGTAGGAGGATTGCCATAAATTCAAGGCCACCCTGAGACTACATAGTGAATTCCAGGTCAGCCTGGGCTAGAGTGAGACCCTACCTCGAAACCCCCCCCCAAAAAAAATAAAATTACTTTTAAAAATCATTAAATTAAAAAAAGAAAGAAAGAAAATCTGGGTCTTGGAATGTAGCTCAGTTTCTAGGGTGTTTGCCTAACATGTCTGAGTCTCTGGGTTCAACCCCCAACACTGCATAATCTGGGCATGGTGACACCAGCCTAGAACCCAGCACTTGGGAAGTAGACAGACACAAAGGAATCAGAAGTTGAAGGTGGAGCCTAACAAAAAGAAAAGACAAAAAGCAATCTTAATAGACTTGAAAAGAAAAAGGTACCAAGGAAGAAAGAAACAGATGTGCCCTCCCCTTAGGGGCACTACTCCCTCCAGGGAGGCACTGAGGATAGATTTGATCCCACCCAGGCCCCGACCCCTGGCCACTGGAAGACAGGATATTTCTTGTTGGCTTTATCCTCCGTCAGATGCTTGAAGCTCTGCGAGCAGCTGTGAATGAGCTGGTCTAGAACCTGCTCGGTGCTGGTCAGCTCCTTCAGCTCCTGCCCCAGCTGCTGCTGTTTCGTAGGCCGGGTGGGGTCTTCAAATATTCCCCTGCCTCTGGGAAGACAGCAGCCCCCAAGGTCAGTGTCAGTCCCTCCCCATGCCCTCTCCTTCCTGTGAACCCCTGCCCTAGACTAGTCACATGATCTATAATGGTGCCCCCACGGGATTAGAACTCCTAGGGGACTTTCCGAAGCCAAGAGAGAGGATCTCGGGGACCCCTGACAGGAGAGACAGGAGCGGGGTTCTTTATGCCTCCTGACACATCTCTCTCTCCCACCCCTTGGGGCTCAGCGGTTGGCACCTTCTCTTGGGCCTCACTCCAAACACACTGGTTCTGTTCCCACTCATAAACCTACTGGTTGGCCTTAGCTGGCCCCCAGCAATTGTACCTGCTACACCAGAGTGACACTCACACCCAAGGGCCCTCACAGTCAGCTCCTGGCCTCGCCCACAACACATGCACCCATTGGATGGTGCCAGGGCCCCGGCGCAGGCACTCACACCCACTGGATGTTGTTCTTGGACTTCTTGCGGATGAGCTGGATGCCCTCCAGCACGTTGGTGATGTCATAGATACGCCGCTTCTGCACGTCCAGCACCTCGGCCGCCCAGTTCAGGTCCAGGACTCCATCCTCCGACTCACTCAGGAGATAAATGAACTTCTTGGTGAGCAGTCCTAGTGATGTGTCATACCGGGTCTTCTCCCCAGGCGACTTGGGGGCTGAGGAGAAAGAGGTCCACTTTAGCTCAAGGACAGCCAGTCTGGAGTCTCTCCATGGGCCTGGATCCTTTAAGCATTTTTTTTTTTCTTAAATTAACACCAGTATAATCTCTAATATACCAATAAGCATTCCATAAATAACTACACTTACTTCTTTGAACTGCAGATATAACTAACGACCACAGGATTTTTATTAGCCATATAACTGAATAGTGCAACCTTTAACCTCGTCTCTGAAATTCTCATCTAGTTATAAATTCTCTTCTCTACTAGAATTCTTCCCATCCATTATTCATTGTACCCTAACAATTAAAAACTTACTAATACGCTTACAAAATACAGCTTTCAAACTGATTTAATCTTAAAACTAAACTCCCCAAATGTATTGCTATTTCACAAATATTAGCATTATTACCTCAAATCAAAGAGGTGTGGTCAAGTGATAGTTTTTAACCTTTCTTCCTAATCGTACAAATCCCTATTCTACTTATTACAAGTAGTTTTTTTTCTTTTATTTCCCTCCCTCTCCCCCAGTTTCTGAGGTAGGGTCTCTCTGGACCAGGCTGACCTGGAATTCACTATGTGGTCTCAAGGTGGCCTTGAACTCACGGCCATTCTCCTACCTCTGCCTCCCGAATGCTGGGGTTACAGGCGTGTGCCATCATGCCCAGCTTAGTTTCTTTTTTAAAAATAATTTTTGAGGGCTGGAGAGATGGCTCAGCGGTTGAGGCACTTGCCTTCAGTGCCTAAGGCCCCGGGTTTAATTCCCCAGGACCCACATAAGCCAGACCCACAAGGTGGTGGCCCTGGTGCTTGCGCTCTCTCTCTCTCTCTCTCTCTCTCTCTCTCTCTCTCTCTCTCTCTCTCTCTGCTTGAAAATGAATAAAATATTTTTAAAAAATTAAAAAGAAAAATAATTTTTGAGGAGCTTTAATATATGAACATATTGGAAATTGTTCTGGTGTATTCCCATCAGGCTCTCCTCTCCTGGCCCATTTCACTGAGAAACCTCCTCAGTGGGAGATGTTAGCAATGGGTGCTGTGGGGTCACGAATGCACCAGTCAGTTCCTGAGGGGAGAAGATGCCTCGCAGTGCATCTGCCCACCCTGAGCCCCCTCTTCTGCAGTGTTCCCTGGTCCTTGGAGGGGGTCTGCTTTGATGATGTCAGTCTCCTCCTTCCTTGGCTAGCAGTGAGAACAGCACCCACAACCGCCTTGGGCTGGTGAGATGGTTCAGCGGTTAAGGCACTTGCCTCCAGTGCCTAGGGCCCCGGGGTTCGATTCCCAGGACACACATAAGCCAGGCCCACAAGGTGGTAGCCCTGGTGCTCCCCCCCCTCTCTTTTTCTCTCTTTCTCTCTCTGTATTGCTCTGCTTGAAAATGAATAAATAAAATATTTTTTAAAAAAATAAAATAAACCGCCTTTTCCCACCCTTCACCACCTGCTGACCAGTCTGCAGATCACTAAGAGGCAGGAAGCTGAAACCTCCCTGGAAAGTGACTAACCCTAGGTGTCAACACCAGGGGGCCCTGTCAGGACCGGAAGCCAAGTGTTTGGATTCCCGGTTCCGAGAACCTTTCCTCCAAAGCTCAGGGCCACAGCTCCAAAGATGGCTTCCTCTGTGTGGAGGTCACTGTTTCAAGCACTTCCCTTGTGTGAATGCATTGAGTCCTTACAACAGCCTCTAGGTCTGGTGTACATAACACAGACAGCTTGTTCAATTTACCCAACGCAGGTAAAGCTGGGGTTCCAGTCCACAGCCTGGCACCAGAGTCTTCCTCCTTCCCTATCATCTTAGCCCGTCAATGATGCCAAAAATTAGGACTTAGGGAGGGAGGGAACAAGCCTGGATTTGACAACAGTTTTATAGATGCATGCTTGTCTTTCTTTCCTTGGGCAGCCCAATAATTATCCAGCGGAATCAGTCACCCAACATCAAACAGGAGAGCTCATGAAAAAAGCCTCTTTCTCAATGAAGTTGATGAGGCAAGACCATATCCGCATCTCAGCTGCAGGGGACTTGTGCAATCCAGTGACTTTTAAGTCACATAGAAATTAGTAGCCGGCGTGGTGGCGCACGCTTTAATCCCAGCACTTGGGAGGCAGAGGTAGGAGGATCGCTGTGAGTTCAAGGCCACCCTGAGACTACATAGTGAATTCCAGGTCAGCCTGGACTAGAGCGAGACCCTACCTCGAAAAACAAAACAAAAACAAAACAAAAAAAAAAAGAAAGAAATTAGTGACCAAACTAGTCTGATTTTTCAGGAAGGGGACTTTAGAATTCCTTAACACATAGACAGTAAGAGTTTGGCACATGCATGATTAACATGAGTCACACACACACACACACACACAGCTTTGTCAAGCTTTGTGGTCATGGCAGACATTACTAATCAATCATAGTCCTGCTGAGCTTTAAAATCCTTTAATCCAGTGCTCTGTGCAGCCTCTACCAATCAATTGGAGAATAAACTTTCTCATCATTCCTTACCCTCCTGTGCCTTGATTTAGAGAAGAGACAAGTAGAGTTCATAGAAAATGAGGGACCATTCAAGTCAGGTTGAGAATTCTTCATAGATCCCCAATTCCGGGCCCTCCTGCTTCCCATGTAATTATATACTTTCTTCATGAACTTAAACTAGCATCTTTCCCAATCACATTTGCTTAAAACTCCAGTCTGTGCAGAATATTGACCGCAAGGCTCATAGGTAAGAATTCCCTCCAGCCTAGCTGGAAGGCTTCAGCTAACAGCCCCCACATCTTAAGGACTTCTGGGGTGGCGGAGGTTAGATTAATCCAAGTTTCACTTCCTTCGAATCACTGAGCACTTTCTGCTTGTTGGAGATAGTTTCTACTTACCCCAGGTCCTCTCAGAGCTGGGGTCTCTTTTAGAAGAGGTTAGATTGAACTGAATAGGAAAGCTTAAAGATGAGTAAGGTCCCAAATAAATCCTGGTGGTCACGTGGAGCCCCTGAGAGTGGATGCAAGAGTCCAAGGCAACCCTATCGACCAGGCACAGTCAAGTGTGAGAACACAGAGGCGACCTTGGCAAAGCGGGAAGTTCCCAACAAGCTTAACCCGGTGATTTGGCCAGGGCTGCTGCCCTGGGCCCCACCCGGCCCCACCCCAGGTGCCCATCAGAAGCTCTTACTTTTGGGGCTGGGCAGGCCATCCACTCGGATGCACTTCCCCTTGGGAGTCCGGAACTCGGGGGCCGCAGGCCTCCCAATGCCTTCGAGGTCCAGCTTCCTTTTGGCCTTGGAGAGAGGCGAAGGGAGAGGCAGAGTGTGAGAATCAGGACTTCATTAGTCTTTCCCTGACCTGGAGTCAGGACATGGAGGCCACCTGCAGCCACCTCCTGGGTTTCTCTGCTATCAGTCCTCCTGCAGGGTAAGGAAATGTCCGTGGCCTCGAAGTGAGCGCTCAGACTGTAGCCTTTTGGGGGGGGGCAAATAAAACTCCCATCTCTACCCAATCCGAGGTGGCTGAAGGCTCAGGGGTCCTTAACCCCCATCCCGGGAAGAAGAAGTGGGTGGGCCTAAACCCACATCAGGTTGGGGACCGGCCCCTCTGCAGAAGCAGCTGGCTCAGGGTGCCCATCACAGCCCCACAGCTGGTCCTTATCAGGGTGGGGACAGCATCCTCCCAGACCCAAGGGACTTCCTGGCTCAGTGCCACACCCAGGGAGGTGCCCACATTGGGAAACAGTGCAAACATCCCCACCCCCATGTTTGGGCTCCAGCTCCAGGGCCCAGGGCCTCCTGAATAGGCTGCTCGCCATTCTTTCTCTGCTCGGCAACAATGAGACCTTCCACAGTGTCTTAAGGAGAAGCAGCTGAGGCCCTGCTGCCCCGCCCCGTTCCCGCCAAGCTTGGGAAACACCTGCTGGGGAAACCAAACCACAGCCCATCTGCTCCTCTCACCCAACCACCACCCACCACCCCACCCACCAGAGCTACCACAGAGCCGCAATGAGGCCAGAGCGCATTGCCCGGAAAGGGCCTCCCTTCTGGTTAGGGCTGGGCAGGGGTGGGGCAGGGGCACTGGGGCACTGGGACACCGGGCCAGCTGGCATCTCCGGCACCCTTGAAGGCTCACGAAATGACCTTAGAAAACATCTGTGGCTAAGAACCTCAACTTCCTGCTCTGTAAAATGGAGCAGAACATCTTGACCTCAAGGGCTTTGAAAAGTCTCAGGAGTACCTTCTGGAAAGTTCTCAACATGTGGCTCAATGCACAGCCCGGACTCAGGAAATGAACATTATGTTCCCCAAATGCGATCTCAGCATCTTACTGGACACACCCTTTGAGGACCACTGAGCCTGTTTCCTTCTTCCTCTGCACCTCCCCCCAGGACCCCCCTTCCCAAGTGGCCTATCTTAACACTTGGTGGTGAGGTCATGTTCAACAGGGCTGAGTCTTCTAACGGCTGCTGAGCACAGCTGGGCTGACAGGTGTCAGCTCCCCTCTCCCACTCCTACCTCCTCTAGGAAGTCTCCCAGGATTGATCCAGCTCTGTTTCTCTCCCTGACCCCTACCTAGGCACAGACAGAATCCAAACACAGTTCTTGAAGTCTCTCCTGCATATTCAATGGGTCAAGAGTTCTAGATCCTAAGGGCTTAGCCCTACCCTGTCCCAGAGCAAGGACCAGTCACCCACTGAGACCTTCCACTCTCTGAGCCAGGCTCCAGCATCCAGCCCCTTGCTGACCAGAGAGTCTGCCCAGCTCCAGCGGTCCCCAGCAGCTCTTGTAAGTGAGGCTAATGGGCTCCAAGCTCTGTATTGATTGAGGTGGTTCACCCTGGGACCCTCCATTCTTTCAAGGGCAAAAGGGGCAAGTCACACCGACACACCTCACTCTCCACTCCCCCCAGAACCTCTCTCACTACCTGCAGAACAGGGTAGGATACCTGACTCTGAAGCGCAATGGACAGAACCTTGAACTTCTAGACAGAACAGGGTAGGAGGGGACCCTAACCAGCTCCATGTTGGGCCTATCACAGGCTCTCACCATCTTGAAGTGTCAGTACTAGATATCTCTCTTGGCATACAAGTGGGTTGGTGAGCTTTAGGTGCATGCCCACGGTCATACAGACAAAAACAGAGCCAGGGTTTGAACCTAGGACTATCCCACTCCAAGTCCATGTACCAGGCTGCCTCAGCTCATCCACACACATGTCCCCAGGGTTTGCTGGAATGTAAGCCTGATTCTATCACCCACCCCATCACTGTACACACTCATACCCAGTACTTTTCTTTCTTTTCCTCACCGTGTCCTGCACCCAGGGGTCCTTAAGCAGCAGTGTCCCCCACTGAAAGATACCTGCCTAACACCTTTGGGCACTGACCAGAAAAAAAATTAGTACTGGCTGGTCTAAGCCTACAGGGCCAAGGTGGCAGGGGAGAAGCCCCCAGGAGAGATAGAACCCAGGAATCTGGCTCAAAGCTGAGTGAGCAGAGAAGTCAGGTGACCCTGCCTCATCGATAACGTTGGCCAGCCAAGGAGTTAGCAAGGCAGTGCAGCAGAGGCTGTGCCAGGCCAGTGCCCTTACAGGGCTGCCAGCACTCAGGCACAGGCCACCAGCAAGGAGGAGCTGAAAGAAGATGGCAGGGTCAAAGGAAGCAAAGGCCAGTGTGGCTCCAACCTGGACCCTCTAAGGCAGCCTGGCTAGGGTTCAAGTCCACCTGCCAAGCCTTTGAGGACCCACATAGTCTTTGCTCAGGGGACCCCAGAAGAGCAGAGGTCTTCCGGGCAGCAAGGTGAAGAAAAGAGACTGAGAAGAGGAAGTGTCTCATGCAAGGTCACACAGCTGGGAGCCGGGTGTCCCCTCAGACAGTGGGGGTGGACAGCTCCTAACTTTTCCTGTGGCCCCTGGGATGGCCTGGGTCTTTACCACCTTGTCCCCAAGACCACATTTTCTCTTTTGACCTGGCTCACAGAGGTCAGAAAATATTGATGTAAGTTCAGCCTACTGTCTCAGCTACCATTGAAGCTGGGGAAGAATCTTTTGGGTTTGCCTGTTTACTTTGCGATAGGGTCTTGCTTTGTAGCCCAGGCTGGCCTTGAACTTGCAGCAGTCATCTCGTGTCAACCTCCTAAAACACAGGGCACAATGGTGTGTATTACCACACCCAGTTTAGCAGGATTGTTTGAGCCCATGAGTTCAAAGCCAACCTGACAACACAGTGAGATTATCACATGCACGCACACACACAAAAAAAATGTTTTATAAAATTTCTTTTTCAAATGGACATATGGACAAATTAAGAGGCAAAAAAAAAAAAACCATTACAGAGCTGAGCTTGGTGGGTCACACCTTTAATCCCAGCACTAGGCAGGTCAAGTTAGGCTCACTGAGTTCAAGGCCAGCCTGGGCTAGAGTGAATTCCAGGTCAGCCTGGGCTAGTAAGACCGACCCTACCTCAAAAAGAAAAAAAAGAGAAACCTTACAGAATCCCCATTGCCCTCACAGATGCCCACAGGACTGGCAGAACAAGGCCTTCTGCCTGGCCAGAGGTGGGCTCCACCAAGGAGAGTCCTCCAGTCTTTTCCAGAGTTGGCACCAAGAACGCTGCAGGCCGAGTTCAGGTGATCCTCGTGCCATTCAGTTTGTTGCTTCTCTAACGGGCAGCTTTCTGCTAAATCCTGCCCACCTTGTACTTTGCAGCCTGGCCACAAAGCAGGAGGCCACACCCAGACTTGAGCCTGGAGAGGCTCCAGGTCACACCCTTGTAAAATGAGTAAGCAGGGGGCAGGCCTGCCCTCAAGGCTGAGGGGCCTTGGCATCTGGAAATGGACCAAAGATGAGTTGTAGGCCTGGCAGGTCTTTAAGAAGTCTGGTGCAAGGAGACGCCCCCGCTCCTTGGCTTGTGACTTCGGCAAGTGACTTCACCTCTCTGCTCAGTTTCCTCATCTACAAGGTGCCTCATCCCAAGCATCTTAACCAAGAGGAGTGTGAAGTGTGCCTGGCGTATGAGAGCCATTCTCGCTAAGTTCCCTGAGCTCTCGGGAGGGAGGACTGGACAGATGCACTGGCCTCTCATGCAACTCCAAACCTCAGCTGTTACTGAAAGTCCACGTCTGGAAGCAGGTGGCCAGAGGGGAGACTAGCTTGCTGAGCCCCCCTCTCCTGGGGGCGCCCAGTTCCAGGGAAAGTCAACCCTGCACAGAGAAGACTGCCTTGTGGGTAGGGTCAACTCCACCCAATCACCCTGTATAACCTGGGACAGGTCACACCCTTTCTCTGACCCTCAGCTCCTCCCCCATCATAACCCAGAGCTGCTTTATCTACCTCACAAGCTACACAAATTAAGCTATAAAATGCTGAACATCAGACAAAGCAAGATAATAGTTATCCTCAGTTGCTTGACCTGTAAAATGGGTCTACTTCCTGCCCTCTTAGGAAAGGGATCCTGGAAGGTTGTTTTCAAAGCCTGATTCCAAAGGCAGGAATTGGGGCTCTGCTTGTGACCAGATGCCTCTGGGGCCATGGGTCTTATTCCTATATCCAAACTTAACTCTCAGCACTTGGAAGGCAGATGTAGGAGGATCACTGTGAGTTCAAGGTCCGCCTGGGACTATAGATTGAGTTCCAGGTCAGTCTGGGCTAGAGCTAGAGTGAGACCTTACCTTCAAAACAAAACAAAACAAACTTAACTCTCAACTAAGCAAACCTACAGTACCCTCCCCCTATCCCTCCAGCCTCCAAAACCCAGCCCTGGATGAGAGATGGACAAAGAGCTAGCACCAGAACTCCCCTCTGTACACATGCATTGTCAAGGAGAGGAAACTTGGCACATGCCTTTAATCCCAGCACTCAGGAGGCAGAGACAGGAGGATCACTGTGAATTTGAAACCAGCCCTGAGACTACATAGTGAGTTCCAGCTCAGCCTGGGCTAGAGCGAGACCCTACCTCAATTTCAAAAATAAATAAACGAGGCCCAGTCCAAATACACACAGTGAATTAGTAGCAACCAGGAGTCCCCAAACCAGGCTCCACAAACCCCACCCAAGATCCTCCAGGCTCTTTCCCATTCCATTTCTGTGGGCTCCAGGAGTTCCACTCCCAGAGCACACACCCTGGGCTGTAGCCTAATGCCACCAACTGGGCCCTCCCTGGGGGACTGCGGAAGACAGTACAAACATTTGAACAGGAACCCCAAGAGACCAATTGCATTTGCATTTGGCACTGACAGTTTAGGAGGGAAACACCAGGCTTAGGGGAGGACCTTGGGAAAGACACTTGTTAAAAAATTAGTTGGCTGGACAATTTGAAGTTTGTCTAAGCCAAACTGGACCTGAGAGATCTCTACCACTGTCTCAAAGTCCCCAAGGAATCCCGGCACCAAGCCTCAGGCTGGTGTAATAGCAGACGCTAGCTCCTGGGACACACAATGAGGGAATGAATGAACTGCGGCAATGCCCGTGCCTTGTGGACTTTCCCAAGGTCACAAGGACACTGGAGACAGCGGGTCGTGTCTCCAGCCTCCCAGTCCAGTGCTCGTTACACTCTGGTACAGTGGATGAAATGCTAGCCCACATCCAGCCTGAAAATAAAAGGCTCTTCTACTCAGATATGAGGGCCAATGGCTAGATCGGAAAACTCCGGCTTCCACCTCCCCAAGGGACCTGCTTCGCAGAGACTGAGCTTAGGAGCCCCTCCCTCCTCTCACTGGGGAAGCAGTGGAGGGTCCCCAGCATTACCGGCAGCCGGCCCGCGGGAACGCATCGCACAACTTGGCCCTCGGGTCCGTGGGGAGTGGCGTCCAGGCAGGTGCCCAGCGCGGCACCGGGTGGCACGGTCTGCGGGTAAAGCGAGGCGTAGTAGGTGGTGGTGGTCGGACCGAGCTGGGGGCTGCCGAGACCCTGAGGCCACAGCTCCGTGGGGCTCAAAGCCGGCACCCCTTGGGTGGGCTGCGCAGCGGCCGGAGCCAGGGTCCGCGGGCCGCGCAGCATGCCGCCCCCTGCCCACGCGCGCTCGGGCGCAGCCGCGGGCACCTGCGGGCTCTGCAGCTCGCGCGGCCCGCGGACGCCGGGGGAAGCCGCCCGGCCAATGGACGCCCGCTGGGCAAAGCCGGACCCTCCCCTCCTGGCCCGCGGCCCAGCCGGCTGCGCTCCGAGATCGCCGGGGGGCGGGTGGCCCCGGCCGGGGGTCCGGCTCGCGTGGGGAGAAGTCTCGGGTGGCCGCGGAGACCCGTGCGCTCGGACGGGGGCAGGACCCCCGACAGTCCCGCTCGCTCTCCGCTCGCGCTCCGATCCCCGAGTCTTTCTTTCCTTCTTTCTTTTTTTTTTCTAGTTTCTGTTCTTTCTTTCTCTCTCTTTTTTTTTTTTTAGCGCCAAACTACGTGCCGCGAAATTCAGATCTCCCGCGGAAAACGCCGCGCTCCCATTGGCTGCTGCAACAAGAACAGGCTCCACCCCCCGGAAAGGAGCGGTCGTGAGCGGCGATTGCGAGACGAGCTTCTGCGTTTAAAGGGGCCGCGACACCTGCTGGCCTCCCCCGCGCATCCGCCGGCGCCCGCAGCCCGGGGAGCTGAGACCCAGGGAAAGGAGACTCGGGTCCCCGCGAGCGGAGCGTCTCTTAGTTAGATTATAAACCTTCACGTTCTCCTTCCCATTAAAATGCAAGCCAGGAGCCGCGGCTTGGTGGCGCACACCTTTGATCCCGGCAGAGGTAGGATCTCCGCGAGGTCACCCTGAGTGAATTCCAGGTCAGCCTGGGCTAGAGAGACCCTACCTTGAAAAACCAGAGAGAGAGAGAGA